>SSNQ01034509.1:145467-187698 GCA_006942095.1 Nothobranchius kuhntae | reverse complement strand
GTTCATTAAAGGCCCCGTGTGTGAAATTCACAGAAATCATAGTAAAAAGATCCGACTCTTTAGCACCACGCAGTTTAGAGTCGGTATTGCAGCTATTGGAGCCCCCGAGGATCAAAAAGGGTTTTTTTTATCATTATTTAAAACTTTATTAACAAATATAACAAATACAATACAAAATCGTGTTGCTGTAAACGGCAGCATGTCATCATCTAATTCCAGCTTTCAAGTCAGCGAACAGGTTAGTTGTTTTCATCTAACTTATTTTATTAATTTAATCTAAATAGGTTTTGAATAAGAAAAACTTTTTTATGTCAGTTATGTTTGCTAATAGCAAACGGCAGCTAGTTAGTGATGACTTCTGACTACAAAAAATGACAATATTTTGTTCATTTTATTTGAGAAATGTTATATTTCTATTTGCCATTTTAGTTCTGTGTGTGTGACCGTCGGTAACGAACCTGTGACAATGATTACACAAAGTGTGTTGTGTAATTGGAGCGGGCAGCCGATAATGTTGTGTTTCTGTTCTGGTTGCTCGTCACGGTCACGGAGCATGCGGTAATCTCCAAAAACGAGCGGTGTGGTAGCGATCGTTAAATCATTAAATATGTCAGACTGCATGCTTACAAGGCGCACTTCTGCCCCCTGCTGTTTCTTTGAGGTTACATCATTTAAAAACGCAAACATCAAATGCGAAGCTTAATAGGTTGTATGTCCCTAAAAGGTCACTGTATTTTAAGATGGCGCATGCCATATGGAGCACCGGTCTGCTTCTTTTGTCTAAAATATTAAAATATAAAGCTAATAATAATGCTTAGAATAAATGCTTGTTTGAATTATCATTAAAAAAAAACAAATTTGAGAATGTGATACAAGAAATTTGATAACTTATAAGATGAAATATCACACATTGGGCCNAACCAAACAGTTTCATTTCAATTTTTATGCCAACATCAATATGTGGTGTGTTAAAGGTCGGAAGGCTTTTTGGTAAATTTCAGAGTATCTTTAACTTATCCACACAAGATGCAGATGTTTTTCTTCACATGCAGCATGTTTAGATCAAACAGTTTACTGTAAATGTAATTTAGGCATCAGACCAGGTTAACAGTGACCAACATTCCAGTTAAAACAGATTATTTAGAATGGCCTGACAAAATAACATGCATGACTTTGATCTGGACAGGGATGCTGCTGCAATCAACAAGACTCCATTATTCCCAGAAGATCAATATATTCAAAATCAGAGCCCCTTCCTCTGAACTAACACTGCACACCATCTCTCTCCCACACAACTGGCCATAATTTGTTAACTTGAGGGCAATGTTTGGATTAACCTCAATACAGCTTGAATTTTTTTTTCCTGACTCGGACTCAAGGGAGTCTGAAGGAGTTGGATCAATGAAGCATTAAGGCCCTTCAGAGAAAGTGACTCAGTGGGTTATTTTAAATGATCTGAAGGTCAAAACTCCACCAACAGTTGTAATAATAACACAAACACTGATGTTTCTGTGTGGATTTTGATCATAAGAGATCAATTAGCAAAGATTAAGCTGGGCAAGAATGAAAAAACAAATCTTATTAGAAAAATGCACAAAGTGTACATTTAATGTTGGAATTAAAAAAATCTTATCACTTACAACATGTATCCTACTGACAACAAACACTGATTCAAACAGATAAAATACAAATAATATAATTAAATGTTATTTTGTGCAGAGTGTGTATTTTTCTAAATGCTTTCAGATCGAGAAATTTCTAATAATGATGTATAAATAATGAACGACCCGCACTTGTATAGCGTCTTTCAGAGTCAGAGGACTCCAAAGTGCTTTACACTATCATTTATCCATTCTCACACACATTCAGACACTGATGGTGATGAGCTACTTTGTAGCCACAGCTGCCCTGGAGCACATTGATGGAGGCGAGGCTTCTAAGCTCAGGCGCCACTGGTCTCTTTGACCACCACCAACAGGCACGGAAGGCTGAGTGTCTCACCCAAGGACACAAAAGCAGAATTTTCTGTCGGGAGTTGGGATTGAACCTGCAACCTTCTGATTACTGGACAAACCGCTCAACCTAAAGACATTCTCTAAAGTTTTGGGGATTAAAAACAACTTTATCTTGTTCATTAACCCTCTGGTGGCAGGCGTTGCAGATTTGCCGCAGTTAAAACCTACCTACCTGGTTACTCCACATATGTATTTCATGAGCATTTTTCAACTCAGAAGTACCCCCGAAGGACTTAGTTGTTCGTCCTTTTATCAAAACTTATTTTGAGCCTGAGAGGGCTAAGAAACATTTTAGATACAACCCAATGCTTCATAATCTATTATTTATGTAAATATGAACTATGACATCACATTACTGAAGATGAAAAGCTCAAATGAAATCAATTTTATTTAGAAAAAATTCCTTGAAAAAGCATATTTTTTTCTAAATAAACGCTGAAGTATTGTGATGGGGCTGAACTAATAGTTTTATTTAACCACCTGAACTAGTTAGCTTGTTCTCTTCACATTTCTTTGGTCGAGGTAGATAGTTTATCGTAAACATAGCATGACTGGAGGAAGGGAAGGAAGAATCTCATCTGAATGATCCACATCCCTTAAGTAGACAGCTGGCTGAGTGACATTGACCCATGACACCAACCTCCTTTCACTGCCACATCCTGCAAGCTGTAAAAAGCATGTCTGAATCAAGATGGGTGGGTGGAGGGGGTTAGTGGAGTGAAATGGAAGAGAGGTAGAGGGGGGAGGAGGGGTGTTATGCCGGGTGTCCATGGAGAAAACACTAAAGTGCTAATATTTGTGAATGAATTTAGGGGCTGATTCTCCTGTAGGTGGGTTTTATCACATAAGGAGGCTCATTTCCTTTTATTTTTGTACCCTTTCATCCTTGACCTTCATTTCCTTCTGGTCATCGGGGGGGTTGGAGTGGACCTTCTGCTGTGTGTCTCTCTCTGTCTCCTAGCTGAAGTGACCACACACCACACGTGTCACGGGCCAACCAGACGGGGAACCAGCAGTGATTTAGCAAACAAGCACTCAATCAATGGTGCAGTGAGGCATGTAACACATGCCAGTCAAAACCGATTACGTTCAAACAGCCCTCTTCAACTTCCACTTCAGTGGTCTGACCCTTGGGCTGCTAGTCAGGGAAACTGGCCAGAGGACAGCGACATTGTTGGCAAGTCGAAGATGAAGAAAAAAAATGTTTACTTCATTGTAAAGAATTGTCAAATTGTCTATTGTTTTCATTTATTACACAAAAGTAACAATTTACCACAAAATCTTAGATAATTAAATAATTTACAATTCTTTTTAAATCTCATGAAGGGGAACTTTTAGATCTATCAGATACTATCAGATTTAATCTGTAAACTAATTGTAATTTATTCATGAGTGTGACCCCTAAACAACTTTTTTACACTCTCAAATGATCTTTGGTTACTTCGAGCAACCTTGTGCTACCTTAAATGTTTTCAGGGTAAAGACTGACAGCTGTATCTAAGGCAGCTATGAACCAAACGTCCTGAAGTCTGAATTTCCAGGATTATTTTTTAAGATCTGTTGATTCTGATTTGGCTTATATTGCTTTAGTTCTATTTGATAACTTTGTTTTATTTAGTCTTTACATTTATACTTCATATTATAGTTGCTTCTCTGTCATTGACCAATTGGTTTTATTTTTTAAAGACTTCTTTTGTTCTTTTCAGGAATTTTTGTTTTGCTTTGTCTTCAGAAACTTCTGAGTTTCTGATATACCCCATTGCCCTCTTTAACTAATTCCCTCAGTGTTTTCGGACTCTCATTGTCATTAGTCATCTTTTTTTTTGCTTTCAAACTTCAGTTGGCTCTGCAGCAGTGGAGCCCCTAAGGGTTGGCTAGAGGGGGCCATATCACCACTTCACCTGGAAAATTGCTACCCACCCCCAGAAAGACACCCTCTTCCTTTATTCAATCTTATTCATGTTTACTTTAACAATAAATTAAAATGGGAAAACCAATACGTACATTTATAAGTGTTGAGCAAATAAATTTGAATTTAAATATTGATTTTTTATTGAATTCGTTGAGGCTCAACATTGTTTCTCAACATTTTTTTGTGGATGATTTTAGGATATCAGCAGGCAGATTACACTTTTCTGCAATTTAAAAACAACAAATTTGAAGCAAAATTTAAAGTACCTATTTTGAAATTATATCTTCTTTTGAAATGTTGTAATTGTATTAAATACCTATACATTTTTACTCTACCTGGACACACCTATAAAGGGTTTTGGGGTGCCACTGCTCTGCAGTGCTTATGGTTTTCTTTATATAAAATAGTATTTATTTTTCCAAGCAGCTGATAATATAACATAAACCTTTATTATTCCTGCAAACTGAGATTTCTATCCCTAACCCTAAGGTGGCAGAATGCAACAAATGATCATCACATGAGTGAAGAAGCCGTACTCTACAACAGGGGAACCCAAACCGCATACACGGCTCAATTTATGTACGATGGTTTATTATATGTATTATATATAGAAATAACATAAATATTTAACACGATCATAATTAAATATGCGTATGTAGATCAACGGTTATATATGCAATCACATGATTTCATGAAAAACAAAAGAAAAAGTTTAGGGACCACTGCCTTACAGCATGTTTTCTTTTTTATGAATTTTCTAATAATAAAAACAATAATAACAATATTTCTATGAATTAAAATTTTACAAGTTCAAAGAATAAACATAGATTTTATGCAGCTGAATTATTGATTGATTCCATTTTTAGCCCAAATATCTGAATTATATTTTAACAAATTTGTGTTTGTGTAAACTTGCAACCAGTTTTGTCCTATTTTTTACTGTAATACATTTGTTTCAAAATAACTAGGTTGATGATGGGGTCTCTCTGGGCTGAGAGATTATTTTTTTCTCCCACTGAATCAATCAAGTGAAAAATAATAATTAGCAAATTAATTATATTTGAGTTTCAGGCTGAGATGCTGAGCTCCACCTCAATAAATTACTACAGGAAACTATTTATCATTATGTTTACATTACAAACACACTATTATGATATAAATGCATTAGCCCAGATTGTTGGTTTTGCTTTAGTTTAAGTAAAATCTCAAAATACATCTAAAATCAGCAATATTTATGCTAATAGCACCAATCTAGAGTTGCACATTTATTCCAAATATTAGTATCAATGATCCAATTCATTAAAGAGCAGTTAATTTGGATTTAATAGGAATCAGTCTTTAATCGCAAAAGTGTGTGGTTCAATATGAGTTTTAATTCAATGCAAAACAATCGGATAAAGCAAAGGAATTATTTTATCGGTCAACCAATCTGTTTGTACTAATTTACAATACATAATAAAAAGTACTACTAAAAATATCCAGGGTAAAAATTTTGACCCACAGTTAGCAAACACGATGTCTACTGCAAAACTACAAAAATGATTGAATTGAGAGAATGAAATTACAAAAAACAACTGAGGAGTTTTGATCAATGTGAATTTTCTCAAACCTCACAGTCAACATTACTCTGACATTCAAAGATGCATGTCACTGAGAGGGCTTGAGCTGAGCTGTCATTGGACAGAAAGAATTAGACAATCCATCAAATTGCCATCCTGAAAACACACAAGGCATGCAAAAACTCCTCAGGTTGGTTTAAGCTAATGTACTGAACATGTTTACAGTGTGAAAGGATGCTGGAGGATCTAGAGAAAAGCCAGTTGAAGGAAACTCAGCTAGGCTACAGAACTTAATTGGTTTGCAGCAATAGTACTAATAACCAATGTGATTATGTAAAACAGCTCCAAGCAAGCAAATTAATGGATGTATTTACACAGCAACTAAGGAAATATACAGAGAGATTCCACATTTATACAAACAGATGTGGTGGCTTCACATATATGAACTGTTGTCTTTTTTGACAGTCTGATGTTGGTTTTATGTAGTTTCACATTCTTTACAAAACAAAGATAACATGGTGTTTTATTAACAAATTACAGTTATAAAGAACATTTAGGTAGTAACAAACAAGAATTTATTAACCAAACTGCTGATGTCTTTCCAAAACTTATGTGTGAAAGCCGAGTGGATTTTCTGTAATGTGACGTCATCATCTGGCAGCCCGCGCAGATCTGGTATCGACATCGGAAAAGTATAGCATCACAACTTATGCCCTATATAAATATCATCAAGCTGCACCTTGAATAAAACAGCAGAGCCTGGGCTACAATACCCTATAAACCTTTTTTACATACTCCAAACACTACATTAGAGGAATCATGACAAATTGCTCTTCAAGTAGATAGAAAGGAAGAAAAAAATCAACTTTAATACCATATGTTGTAGGTGGTAGGAAGCAGGCGGGCAGTAACTTTATCCATATAAACTTTATTACATCAAAAGGGACAAGCATACACAGCATTTATCTTGTAACCCTCAGCAGAACTTCCCTTGAACTTTACGCTACACCTCTATGTATATTAGCAGTGCTCTGCTGCCACCTAGTGTTCAGTTCAGTACACAACATTTATAATGTTCTATGTTCATCAGTAACACATATACTAATATTTATAGTGTGTCTTCCAAGTTAAATGAAAACATTCCTGACTCTGCTCGGGAAAAAAAGGATTTGCAGCAGCAGCACGAAGCTCCAGATTCTGAATACGAATATACATGTATGTTAAATATTGAAGGTGCACAGCCATACTATTTTGAGTCAGCAGCAAGACTTGATGGGAACAGGCTAAATGGGGATAATTCATTTAAATGGTGAAAGAAGAGCTGCTGAAGTGTGGGAACTTCAAAATGCACACAGACTTGAAAACACTAACTGGTAAAAGCTTTTTTTTGTTTAAATATATTTCGACAGAAACCTGTCCCCTGACATTATACATTAAACACATTTCCATAAAAATATTTTGTGTTCTCTAATTAAGGTAATTAAATTATAATCGCTGCTACTATCTTACTCCAAATTCACCACTAAGTTTGCTTCCTGTTTAATAAATGCGAGCATGGCATTGGTCTAAAACGATCATGTGAGAGCCGTTTTACTACGTTCTCATTATACTCAAAAGAAAGTAGTCCCACATTCAAACAGCAATCAGAATAAAAAGTGGGTCTACTTTAGACAGAGAAATGTACTTTTGAAATCAATACAAATGTACTATTTTTATGAAACAAACAGCTAGTTGCCACAAGAATTGAGAACAAGTTGAAACGAAAACGAAATATGTAGAGGCGATTGAGTGCTGGAGTGTAACCACTTTGGTGCCATATTGGATGGGCCCCTCACTCCAAAACCTAATCGTGGTGAACGCCAAGTGAGCAACTGTGCCTGTTTTTGTGCAGTCTATGGTTCCAACAATAGAAAACAGTTTATGTGGGATTACTATTGACTTTTCTAGCCCAATGAATATACTGGGGGCGACTGGTGACCCAGCCAACATACACCAGCGCCGATAGAAAGCCCCAGCCCATGTTGCCTCTATGTTTAAATGATCTCATCTCTATGCTTTTCATGTTCATTTTCTGTTGTGGAAATTGATGAACATGATGTCCAGACAAACTGGAGTTTGTACAACCCCAACAGACGCAAATGTTAACCATTGTTAAACTAGTTGAATCTGTGTTATCTCAGCGACTAAAAATATCTGGAGTCAAGCAAATCTTCCTCTTAGTTTTCCTTGAGGTACGTAGTAAGTCATGTAACTCCAAAACCACACATTTTTTAGGGAAGCCTGCCCACTTCCCATGATTTATTATTTTCAAACACCTGCTAGTTATATGGAAACCTGAAAGGATAACCAAAGTAACTTTTTAACCTTAGATGATGTTTTTCTACCATTTTAAAGAACATTGAAGATTCTCTTTAAACATCCCAACAAATCTCACAATGATGTTCTTCATAATGAGACCAAAGTAATCAAATACACAATTTAGTAACAGAATTATACTCCATAAAGCCATACTATGCAAATTTTTCAAGTGTTTAAATAATGTTTTTGAACCAGTCTGTGCTAAAATGACCCTTTACAATGTTAATGAAATGTCACTCAGATTCCCATCACCCCCTGTGGCCAGAATACCAGATTTGCAACTTCAGTCTGGCGGGGCACTCTTGTTAGAAATTTAGCTGACATACCTGGCCCCTTGCAGTCTGGTTCGAGCATGTTGCCTGCATGTTTTAAATCATGAACACAGCTGATTTGTTAAATTTAGTGATGAATCACTCATGTTGAAACCAATAAAGGCTGAGGAGACATTTCAGCAGTTAGATTAAGGTGTTAAAACAATGAGGAGATAAGTTTTGCTTTTGGTTTGACCACAAGAATTAACAATGGACACCAGGGGGTGCTAAAAGCAAGCAAAACTGTCAAGTGTATCTTTAAATTGTGGTTATGCCATCTGTACGTTACTAACACCATTATTTATAAAATAATAAATTGCTTGTATGTCAATTATCTTGAAAGATTAAAATGTGATTAATCAAGACTAATTAATTACAAAGCCTCTAATTAATTTTTTATAGTTTTGAATTGTACTAGTTGTCAAAACAAGATAATAACAACAACAACAACAATAACTATAATAATAATAATAATAATAATAACAACAACAACAACAATAATAATAACAACAACAATAATAATAATAATAATAATAATAATAACAATAATAATAATAATAATAACAACAATAATTATTATTATAACAATAATAATAATAACAACAACAACAACAATAATAATAATAATAATAATAATAATAATAATAATAATAATAGTCTTTCCATCTTTCTGGAAAAAAAACATCTGCATTTTCCTAATACCTGCACACTTATGTGTGAGGATGTACTCATCTCCAATCTTCATCTCACGTCACTGCTGCTTTACAGCAGTCAGAGTAGATCATTTTCAGACATTTTTCACACAAATGAATTTGTACATGCGTTTGCGTGGGGAGAAAAAAATACTACACACATGCAGACACACACGCCCACACACAGATGTGAAACACATCCACTGAAACACACAGAGACACACATAAGAGGTAGGTTGTGAGCAAGCCGGATTTTTGTGTAGCACCACATGCGAATGAGGCTAAAAGAAGTGAAATGAACCCTTTGAGTCAAAGAGGAGCTTGGGGCGTGCTGCAGGCGGAGAGCTCAGTCAGAGAGGGAGCTTGGCAGGCAAATGTGCCTTCTGTTGACAGCTTCCACTGAACATCTAATGGCAAGAGATGGGGGCCCACAACCGCCTTCTTCCGTGCCATTGGATTCCCATTTTATCACATTTAGTAGGGCGCCTCTCAGAACATTCGTAAATATGACAAGTCACAATTGATATTTTACACTTAATAGCATTGTTTAATTTTTTTCAGCAATGTTGTTTTTCTTCTTTTTCTTTCGAAAAAAAGTTCTTTGTTTCAGCTCTTTCTGTTCAGAGTTGGAGAACAGGGCTCAGCACATATTGCCTTGGAGACTGGTAAGTATTTTTTTTTTTCTGTTTTTTTGAGAAAGGGGTTTATGTATTCTTTATGATGTGATTTACAGCCCGAGAGAGGGAACACAGGGTAAGAACATACCAATGCCAGGCTACATTCACAGCATGATATAAGGATGAAAATGATATGAGACTATTTCTCTGCTCTCTTTTTGGCAACACCCAAGGCTGCTGTTGGAACTCAATGGCCGATCACAAATTTTATAATCTTCTACAGCAGTTTTTGTTTGGTGTATGTTGATAAAATCACACAAACCAACACAGCTTGGTCAGAAAAGGAGGGCAAATGAAACACATTTAATCAAAAAAAAAGTTAAAATCAGTTTAGCTGTTTATTTTTCAGTTTGTGAAACCAGCACTTATGCTGGATCAATGTTTTGTTGTTGTTTTTTTACAACAATACAGTCATGCAGTTTTTTAGGGAAGCCAATTTTTTCTCTTTGGCCTCAGCAGGCAGCCAAATACAAAATAAACAAATATAAAAACATTAACAGTAAAAAACACAGCAGCAGCCCTCAGCAAGCAGCTGTTTTCACCCAAAAAATAAAAAAGACCATTGGAACATGCTCAGAGATGGTTTTCAAACAGCATTGTTTGCTTTGCTAGCTCAGTATAGATTAGAATTCACTATATAAACAAAAATATATATTTTCCCTTTTTACTATCACTCTGGACAGAATTTGTTTTTAAACTTTATAGGTTCAGTGTTAAATATTCATGTGGGTGTCAACCACTTCTAAGACTATTAAGCCTAAACCCTGCTTCATTTCATTCTAACGGAAGTAACACGTTCAAAAATACACATTTTTTTTCTTTTATTTCTTCTTATAGTTTTGAGCCAGCTAAGACAGCTCAACATTGTTCTTGTTGAGGTCATCAAACTGGAAACATGTTCATCCACTTTCACTTTATAATTAAACAAAAAGGTTTGATCTTGAAGGCCAAGAAAACTCAACAAAATATGTACACGGTGGGGATGGGACTACAATATATACTGCAGTCAGCCACTAGGGGTGTCTGTTTTACTTCCACTTGAGAGAAAATGTCTCTAGTACTAATGAATGCCTTGTGAGACGATCTCTGTGGGGGAAAAAGCTCTGGCACTCCTCTTTCAGGAATTGATGGGTCAGAAGAGAGGTTAGCAGAAAACAGCAGGATTTGGGGTCTTATTTCCTTATTACTCAGAAATCTCTCTTCTAATTGGCTAACAGGAACATGACTCTACCACTGACTCAGTTTGCTCTGCAACGTTGATGTTTTAGCTCCACAACTAACACCAGCCTTAAGGAGTTCTGCTGTACTGTGCAGTTGCTAATGCTAACGGTTAGCTTTTATTAGCTGAGACATGATCTGGTCTCTTCTGGACTAACAACAGCCTTCCTTGTCACAAGCAGTGTTGGGAGTAACGCCGTTTAAGTATAACGGCGTTTCTAACGGCGTTCTTTTATAGGTAACGGAATAATCTAATTAATTACTTTTCCCGCCGTTGCAACACCGTTACCGTTACTGGGGACGGAAGGTTGTGCGTTACTATGTGCTTGTCGAACGTTGAGCAGCAGTGTGAGGCTTTCTGACCGCCACACTTCAGCTGCAGCCTGGGAGAGAGAGGTGTCGGTAACGCACTCACAAACACGATGATGATTGGCCGGGTGGGCGGAGACCCTCACTGTCTCAGTCGCTGCATGCTGTAGTGTAGACACAGCAAGTGATGGTAATAACGCCGTTTAAAATAACCACATTAATAAAAAAAATATTACTTTCTGTAACGAGCAAACTAATGAATTACTTTCTTCTTTTAACAAAACGTCGTTTCTGTTACTGATAAGGAAATGCGTGCGTTAAGCTGCGCGGTGTGTTGAAGCTGTCATCAGCTGATCAGGAGCTAAAGAGGCAGATGTTTTCATCCAAGAGCATCACGGCCCGTGAAGAACGAGGAAGACGTGATGAATATCTACGGCGGCAGACCCCCCGCAGATTCGCTGCTGCAGGTGGGAATCTGCAGCAGCGAATCTGCGGGTCTGTAGCCGTGCCCTTCTTAGCGTGACAGCGGGATGTCCTGAAGGTCCGCTCACCTGTTCACCGCTCAGACGTCCTGATCTTCTACCTTCCTAGATCATCCAGCTGTAACCTGTTTCTGATCATGTCTTTAGTCCCGCTGTAACACTGATGCATCAGTCTCAGACGTCATGGAGCTCAGGTGTTATCAGAACTACCTGTGTGTGTTTACCACCCAGCTTCAGCTCTTCTGTGGTTGGGTCTGACCCACGTTAGTACATTTAAGTCCTCCATCAGATTTGTGCCTCTTCTAGTGTCATTTTAAAGGATATTTATTTATTTATTTAACCGTTACTAGATTACCAGCAACAGAAATGCTGCTAAAAACACACAATTATGTGAAGCTGGAAAAATTAGAATACTGTGCAAAATTACATTTATTTCTGTAATTTAACTAGACTGAGATACCATTTAAAGGCTTGGGAACCTTTACAGGTGTTTCTATTTGCAATTTTAAATGTTAGCTGATTGGGGTCTTGTTAAATATCACACAGTGACCTTTTAATAGTCTAGATAAGTGTAATGTTCCTGTTAGTAGTTCCTCCTGTTAAGTGCTTATTTATTTAAATTATTCAGGTTAATAAAAAACATTTGGACATACATTTTATTATGTTCCCGTCATTAGTCATTTATATTTTACTATTGTAGTAATTCTTGCATTCTTTAATGAAAAAAGTTACTAAGTAGTTATTTTTGTTGGTAATTAGTTACTTTTTTGATCTTGTAACTCAGTTAGTTAGTAACTGAGTTACTTTTTTGACAAAGTAATCAGTAACTATAACTAATTACTTTTTTAAAGTAACGTTCCCAACACTGGTCACAAGCCATGTTGGGTGAGTCTTTGGTTGCTAATTTTCAGTGTGACATGAGTTTCTCTGGCTTTCTAATGCAAGTGTTTCCCCGCTTAGTTTCTATTGGCAGCTAATACAGGAAATTGGGATAGAAGATTATTTATTATTCAGCCTGCATGTGAAACTCAGAGTGACAGATCATATTTCAGATATAACAAGTAAAAAACTGTTTCTCATTTAACTTGGTATTTAAGTCTATTTGAGTTCGCAGAATAGAACGACATGACTTTGAGGCTCCTCACATCCACACTTCATCTTCAGTCCATCAACCTTCAGATCAGAGGCCACATCTTTGGCTATTTTCATGAATATTTCCATGCTGGGTAAGCATATATCACACTGATGTAGTTGCTGCTTTAAATGCACAGAAAAAAAAATGAAGCAGGAAAGTACTTTACTTGATGTTTGAAAATGATAAACATGTTGCTCCTTGCCTATCTAATTTGCTGTGATGGCATTAATCAGCCCTCCACAGCAGGAGATGGTGAAGCGGAAAAGGACAAAATGAACCAGAACATTAGTCAATGAGAAAAATGATGCATTACCTGCTCACCCATAAAGTCACTGAGTGGGGAATTTAGGGAAAGCACAGTGTTCATTTGCCTCATTCTTCTGGTGTTAGTATCCAAATAAAGCTCAAAACCTAAACCGAAAGTAAAGTTTATAAAATGAACTTATAAGGGTCATACATATAATTAGTCAATTACTCATGTTTATACTTTGAGGACAAAATAGGAAATCAAGATAAAAAAAATAAGAAAACAACAGTGTTATCCCTTCAGAAGACAACATGATCAATGCTTCAAAGTCAACAATTTTGTTTTAAACTGCTGCATATATGAGAAAAACAGTAGCGATGAAAGCAAAGGAAGTCAATTTGGATGTTCTTGTTCATGAAGTGAAAACAATAATAAAAAGGCTTGTCTTAATTGTCCCATAGTATTTTATACATCACAGGGTTGAATGTTGACAATACATTTTTTTGTATTGGCACTCATAAATCAATGATACGTCCTCAAATATCAAGATATTTATAATAAATTATATTGCCTAGTTATACAGGTCCTTCTCAAAAAAATTAGCATATTGTGATAAAGTTCATTATTGTCTGTAATGTACTGATAAACATTAGGCTTTCATATATATTAGATTCATTAAACACAACTGAAGTAGTTCAAGCCTTTTATTGTTTCTAATATTGATGATTTTGGCGTACAGCTCATGAAAACCCAAAATTCCTATCTCAAATAATTAGCATATTTCATCCGACCAATACAAGAAAAGTGTTTTTAATACCAAAAACATCAACCTTCAAATAATGCACTCAATACTTGGTCAGGAATCCTTTTGCAGAAATGACTGCTTCAATGCGGCGTGGCATGGAGGCAATCAGCCTTTGGCACTGCTGAGGTGTTATGGAGGCCCAGGATGCTTCGATAGCGGCCTTAAGCTCATCCAGAGTGTTGGGTCTTGCGTCTCTCAACTTTCTCTTCACAATATCCCACAGATGCTCTATGGGGTTCAGGTCAGGAGAGTTGGCAGGCCAATTGAGCACAGTAATACCATGGTCAGTAAACCATTTACCAGTGGTTTTGGCACTGTGAGCAGGTGCCAGGTCGTGCAGAAAAATGAAATCTTCATCTCCATAAAGCTTTTCAGCAGACCCTGCCCTTGATAAAACACAGTGGACCAACACCAGCAGCTGACATGCACCCCAGACCATCACTGACTGTGGGCACTTGACACTGGACTTCAGGCATTTTGGCATTACCCTCTGCCCACTCTTCCTCCAGACTCTGGCACCTTGATTTCCTAATGACATGCAAAATTTGCTTTCATTGAAAAAATACTTTACCACTGAGCAACAGTCCAGTGCTGCTTCTCTGTAGCCCAGGTCAGGCGCTTCTGCCGCTGTTTCTGGTTCAAAAGTGGCTTTACCTGGGGAATGCGGCACCTGTAGCCCATTTCCTGCACACACCTGTACATGGTGGCTCTGGATGTTTCTACTCCAGACTCAGTCCACTACTTCCGCAGGTGCCCCAAGGTCTTGAATCGGTCCTTCGCCACAATCTTCCTCAGGGTCCGGTCACCTCTTCTCATTGTGCAGCGTTTTCTGCCACACGTTTTCCTTCCCACAGAGTTCCCACTGAGGTGCCTTGATACAGCACTATGGGAACAGCCTATTCATTCAGAAATTTCTTTCTGTGTCTTACCCTCTTGCTTGAGGGTGTCAATGATGGCCTTCTGGACAGCAGTCAGGTCGCAGTCTTACCCATGATTGCGGTTTTGAGTAATGAACCAGGCTGGGAGTTTTTAAAAGCCTCAGGAATATTTTGCAGGTATTTAGAGTTGATTATTGATTCAGACCATTAGGTTAGTAGCTCGTTTAGAGAACCTTTTCATGATATGCAAATTTTTTGAGATGGGAATTTTGGGTTTTCATGAGCTGTATGCCAAAATCATCAATATTAGAAACAATAAAAGGCTTGAACTACTTCAGTTGTGTGTAATGAATCTAATATATATGAAAGTCTAATGTTTATCAGCACATTACAGACAATTAATGAACTTTATCACAAAATGCTAATTTTTTAGAAGGACCTGTATAATCAGATAGTCTGAGTAAAAAAATATAACCAGAAATTCTCAAAATCTTGTTTAAAAACAAATACTAACTCTCACTTTGCACTTTTGAATACCAGGGTCCGTAAATCACTGAAGAAATGAGACATAATATGACAAACAAATCATTGGGAAAATAAAAATATATTTTTGTTATATATATGGCATACATATAGAAAAACAAAAAGCTGAATAAATAATTTTGTTGTAAAATAGAACCGTTTCACCAACACAGCTACACATAAGCATATGTTTAAAAAATAAAATCAGTACTTCAATATCTAGCAGAAAGTCAAAGGTGCAATATGTAAGAATGACATCTTGTGATCAAATATGGTAATTGCTCACTTTCTCACTGTTGTTGCCAGTTATCAATTAGAGCCAGAGCAAAGACAAGTCACGTTGTTTTATCTGGTGTTAGCACTGTTGAGTGTTTTACGGTATGGGGCACTTACTACACTTATTATGGTAATAAGAAGGAAGAGTGGTTGTTTGCTATCTTGCTGTTATAGTTCTGAACGACTCATTGAAGGAAGTAAAATGCCACGATTGACTCATTATTAACATCACACATACATTTCACTGTGACATCAAGTTGTTGGTAATTGAAAAAATTAGCTTGAGATGTTTTTAGACCCAATTATTTACTTTTAATGCACTGTTGCCATTGTTAGATCATCATTAGCCTTTAGTCTGTTTCAACTGATATTAAAGAAAAACAAAATATGTCACGGCTTCTTAGGGGTACAAGACATAAGTTCGGGGTCGCTCCTGTTTACTGGCTTTGGCTCTTTAAGCAACTCTGCTTTTTGCCTACCGGTTACAAATTACAAATGCCCACGTTGCAGCGTTAGCTTGCTGGAGACATGGCAACCTCATAAACTCACTGATTGTAAAACGTAACTACATCCTCCTTTTGTTTTATTTCAAAGGAGAAAATTTCACAACCCCCCAGCTGGCTTTGAAAGAAATCTGTTTCCATTAAACCTTCATCCCAACATGACTGAGAGACTAGCCTGTTTCGTGATTATTTCACAGTAGAATTTGTATGTATTACTCCTTTAAGAACTATGTGCATCAACATTGATCAATGCCTGAAGGAAATAGACATTATTGAGGTGTAATTTCAGGTTTAAGTCAGTAAATTATCCCTTTACTTTAACTGAAGTGGTGAGACTTAACATCTATGCTGCAGCCAGCCACTAGGGGGTGCGTGTTTTGTCCAGGATCCATTTGAATCTCTGGGTCTCATGTGTTTACAGTACTTTGTCAGTCAGTTCACAAGTAGATGCCACTTGTCATAACCGTAACTTTGTCAAAAATTTTGAGCGCATTTTTGTCATTGTTACTGTTGAATAAAGGTAACTCATAATTCCCTTAAAACAGCTGTTTTCACAGATATTTGCTAAAGGGGTGCACATACAGATCATGGAATGAGTTCAGGTCAGTAAAACAGGAATCTGCATTTAGTCAAAGAAAAAATATAGCTTAAAGATTGGTGAATGGTCAGAAACATAGGGGGAGGTGTGATGAGTGAGTGTGTGCCAAGCCCCCACAATGCGGGTCTAAAATTGAGGCCAACGCGGAAGTGAAATAAATTGCAGTTCCACCCAGATCCGCTGGGGGCTGGTGTCAGAAGCGAGCAAATCCTCATTAAAAATACCAAATTCACAGCAGAAATAACCATGTTTACAGCCTGGTTCCAAAACATGTTTTTGGTTTAATTGATCTAGTTTACACTCATGACAACTGTGAGGGGGTGAATTTTTTTTGTCACTCTTCTGTTTAAGTGTATTAAATGCCTACAATTCTGTATAATTAATGAGCATCAGACCCACGTGACCACAGAGCTAGCTCCGTGGAAAGGCCTCAATAGCCTCAGTCTGAGCCTCGGTCTCGCCTGAAAACTGTTCCGCGATTTTTAATCTCTGAACTTAGACCAGTAGTTGTAGCGTTTGTGTATTCTTTTTTGGATATTGTTTGTGCAATTGTTGGACAAAATGACTTGCTGTGGTATTAATTGCACTAATAGAGCATCCAAGGAGTCTCCACTTCATTTTTTTCAGTAAGTAAAATTATGTTTATGTATTTTAGGTCACTGCCGCTTTTGCACTAGATGAGCTTATCAAAGTAGCTAGCTAACTACCATTTTAACATGTACTGTTTAACCATGAAATTTAGATGTAATACGGTACAATAATTAATAGGGTATGTGTCGATGGGTGTAAAACCCAGTGCATTTAACATAAAAATGGGTTGAAATATGACATGTTGGTGGAGCTCTCAGAGGGAGACTTCTGTGTTCCATTCTTCCACCCGGTTCTCCCCAGCAGTCAGCCCGGCACATCTCTGGGCGCCTGTCTGCTGCGCGGGCTGACCGCTTGTGGAGCTCTCGGACTCGGAGACCTGATCACAGAAATACTGCAGCTCAGTGAGTTGGTTGATAGTGCTTGATGTTAGTCTCCAGAAGTCTGTATGCCATCAGATAAACTCGCTTGTTTTTTTTATTTTTTTCATATTTGTAAAATAGTGGTGGTGTGGGGAGCGACTAAATCACTAATTTGTCCACAAAGAGCCACGACCGGGTGCCCTGTTCTCATGGGAACTAGTGCAGTTTAATAAAATGGAAATTAGTTAATAAAATTGATTATTAAAAGGTTCATATCCTATCCATCAAGGCAATAGACAAGTGTTTTGTTTTATACATATTTTTTTATAAAGTATGCTTTTTGTATTACTCTTTATCCTAATTTTAGACCTTTTACTACAGGCCATGATAAGCTATTAAGTATTTTAAACCCATATGCTTAAGCAGTTCTTTGTATGAAGTTTTCCTCTAGGTGATCCAGAGAGGCTTGACCTTTGGGTAAGCAACCAAAGAAGAGAGTGCTGGACTGCCAATTCACACTCGCACTTGAGCAGTGAACACTTTGAGAGTCATCACTTCACCACGGACTCCAGGGTACAAACACATTACTTCCTATTTTGGTTAAGGTTGAAAAAATTTAAGCATTAGCTGTATAATATACAGATGTTACATTGCTGTGTAACAAGAAAAACATTTCCCCCTCCCTTGAACTGTCTGTGACTGGGGCTGTTTAGATGGGGAAACAATCACGTTATTAATTTCCATCTAATTCTATGGATATTTATTCTGATAAACAAATCAATTTTTTTGTCAGTCTTTAATGTGTTGGGAAGTATTGGGATATGTATTGGGATGAATGAAAAATATTCATTTTAAACTAAAGCGTTAGGCATTTAAGGAGAAATTAACAAAATAATAAACATTCTACTGGTGTCAAATAAATCAAACTGTAATTAAAATATATATTTTTAAAGTCTGGATTCTGGATAAAATCTAACAACATATAAACATATAAACATAAATAACAAACACTCTCCACATGGCTTTGACACGCGCACGCACACACACACACACACACACACACACACACACACACACACATCAGACAAGGTCAATTTCTGTATCTCAAAAACCCACTGGTACACTAGAGCACTGTGTGTGTGTGTGTGTGTGTGTGTGTGTGTGTGTGTGTGTGTGTGTGTGTGTGTGTGTGTGTGAATCTATTTATTTCATTTTTTTTATTTTAGGGGAGACTTTGCCTGAAGGACACAGCTGTACCTTCAATCATCTCTTCCTTTAAGGTCAAAAAACATCTTCCAAGAAGGAAAGTACAGGTAAGTTGGAATGACAACCCCATTGGTTTTGTAAATAGTTTTGAGAAGGTTGCAGATGTAGATGCAGGTGTACACAGTGCCATAAAAGTTGCTGTTGATCTGAACAATATAATGATATGTGAAGACTCACCTCAAGAGGTCTTTGTTACTCAAAATGTAACACATGATGACATTCCTCTGCAAGCAATTCAGTGTGATAATGCTCATTTTGGTCACAGTGTTCAACACCAGAATGACTCAGACTCTGGTCAGTTTAACACTGTGCCATTACAGCCAAATAGCATCCTGAGTGACCATTGCTATCAAATCACAGAGTCTCCCAAATCGCTTAAAAGGAGAGTTCTGTCAGCAAATGAAAAGGTACATGTAGTTCAGAAAAAGCTTAGATTGCAATCCCAGAAGACAAGGAGATTGAAGGCAAGAATTTCTTCTTTGAAAAGTGTCACCAAAATTCTTCAGAAGAAACTTCTAATATCAACTAAATGTGCCTCTCTTCTTGATGGTTTGGATGGTGTTCCAAAAGTGTTGTTTCAGAAAATAAATCAGAAGAAAAGATCATCTTTTTCTGAGAACTTGAAGCAATTTGCAACTACACTGCATTTTTACTCTCCGAAGGCTTATGACTATGTTAGAGAACTCAACTGTCCACCTTTGGCTAAATGGCAACATTTTTCAGTCTGGCTAAAAGTCTGTTTAGTCTGTCTCATAATCATGACAGTTATGTCATATTGAACAACAGTTGTATTTGATTCTAATTTTAATGATTCTGTTTCAGGTGGAATTGCTGTGTGATTCCTGTGTCCTGTGGCCCATGACCTGTGTCAGCCCGGTTCTGGATGTGGCCTTGCTGAGTTATCTGTAGGAAGGTGCTCGGCCGTCTGGGAGGTGGTCTGAGTTGGTTCTGTGCTCTGTGGTGGCTGCTGGTTTCCTGGTGCTTGGGGCAGTTCCAGAGTGCAGCTGATCATTGGAGGTGTCACACTTCACATCCCAGCACACGCACAAACACATGCTTGTTGATGTTTGTTGTTCATGGTTTACATGTTCATAGTTGTTCATCCCACGTTTTCTTGATGATTCTTAGAAATGTTTCTTTACAGGTGCAGCAGCTGGTTGCTGTTTTTTATGTTGGTGTCCTAGTTGTTTTTATTTTTCTCTCTTATTTACTTGTTTGTCCTCTATCAACCCTCTTTATTCCAGATTGGTTCAGCATTTACATGCTAATGTGGCGATACATAACCCAAACCAATATTACAATAACATAAATTTTTATTCAAGGGGATCCTCGTCCACAAAAGGCTACTCTTGATAGAACAAATCTGTTCAGCACATTCTGACAGACAGACAACCATTTGTCTGTCATGTTGCTGTACAGGACATTTTTAGAGTTTTTCTTTTCAAAGATAAACAGTATTACATTTAAAGAGCAATACTTTCACATTATCATTTTCCTACACTTTCTGTACATCTGTATTTTGTTGTTTTTCAGTAAAGAATGACAACTTATTTAAGTTTATGGGTCATTTAGCGCACAAATATCTATCTGTAAAAATATCTACAAATATCTACAAAGCTAATGTTTACATAACAAGTAAGATTGGGTTTTGCAGTACGGCACTCTGTTTGTTTTAGTAAGATTTTTAAACCAAGTAAAGTTAGTAAAGAACACATTTCTATTGGCTGCTAAGAAACTGTTGGACTTAAAATGGGCCTGTTGTAAAAAAAATAAAAAGAAACAACTTGGCATAAATGATTCTTCCTTTTTTGTCTTAACCAAAGAAATTCCAGTAACTGAGCAAAAACATTTATTTTTTACATTAGATTTTATAAAATAACAGGACACAAAGTGTCGGTAAATTAAAAAAAAACGTAAAATAATAAAAGGGGCCCAGACAGCTGCAGAGTGGGTGGAACATTGGGTTGTGAAGGAAGAACAGAGTTGTCAACAATGTTATGGCTATTATATCAACAACTCATTAGCTATAACAGTCAAGGATATGTTTAGCCAGTTTGCCTGAAAATAAATCTGTCCTAAAGTTAAAATTCAAAAGCAATGAGACTCCCACCTGGCTTTTGGAGCTGGCCTTTAAGACAATCGGCAATATTAGTTAAAACAATGTCTCCCCTATTTGTGAAATGAACTTTGTCTGACAAAAATGTCCCTGGACTGTCATGTCTGATGTGAGGATGCACAACAACTGCAACATTTAAGCTAAAAGCAAATGTAGCCATAACACTGTTGACAAACCTCCTGACCTTCTCAATTTTTGCAGGTTTTACATCTGCCCTCCAGCCACACCTTTGGGTGATGGATGATGTGATGATCATCATATGAAGGTGTAGAAGGTGAAGCTGGTGCAGGTCCTCCTTCATCGTGTTGACCAGCTTCACACTGCTGACCACCCCCATGCCATTGCCACCATAGTGGATGAGAAGGACATCAGGAGCTGCTCTTCCTCGCAGGGAGTGGAAAAAGAAGGGGAGAAGGTCTTTCCACCTCAGTCCGCCTCAACCGAACCAGGAGACACGGACGTCAGGGAGGCCAAGGTTGTCTCCGAGGGTCTCTGCAGCTCTCTGGGCACCACGCCTCACATAGCTGTCACCGATGATCCAAATGGCTATGGAGAAAAAATAACAGGCTTGGCCTAGCTGTTTAAAGTACAAAACCATACATGAAGTGGTGAAGACAGGTACTTGGTACTTACACTTGCTGCGTTGTGTAGCCTACGTTGAAGACACACAGGCTGCCATGGTGACCTTTTAACAGATCTAAGAAAAAAATGTAATAAAGAATGAAACTTAAAAACTCCCAGACCTCATTTCATGATTGCTAATCAGCTATGGCTGATTTATTGTTTGGATCACAGTGAGTTACACTAATTCTAATATATTTTTATTTCTATTCTACAAACATACTTTTTAATTATTATTTTCACATGACTGTTATCTGGCTCTCTTGTTCTGGTTCTCAAGATAATTCTTGCAGTAAGTTATCTTGTGCTTATTTTATCTGTTTAATGTCTCTTTACTTTTGGTGAATTGTACTGAGTCCAGAAGAAAGGCTACCTGGCTTTACAAGATACAAACAAATATTACGTTTTAGAAATATATGAAATGTATTTAGCCTGCTAATTTATCTCAAATACTAATAACTACCGTATTTTCCGGACTATAAGTTGCACTTTTTTTCATAGTCTGGCCGGTCCTGCGACTTATACTCTGAAGCGACTCCTATAACAAAATATGTAGGCTACACCACACTGCTGCGGGCCGACTGCTTACCAGGAATGAGCTCCCCTACCCTGCTGGAAATAAAAAACACACAGCCATCACCTGCTGGAGCGTGTGGCGCACCGTTACGCACCTGATCCTGCCCAGGAGTGGGCTCCCCTATGGCGTTCGACCCGTGCACGCGGATTGGGTCCACATCGCACGTGTGAACGGGACTCGCGAGTGAAAATATACATGGCGAGAGGTAATTTGTGCACTGAGAGGGAGCACACTGTGTCTGTGCGTGCATAAGGATGTGCACAAGTGACAAACCTGCGTGCGCGCGTTGCCAACGAGCACACGGCAGAGGAAAAGGTGTGTGCGCGGCAGCCTCTCTGCGCGCGCGGCAGCCTCTCTGCGCGCTCGGTTTCTGACTCTGCTCGCTCGGCTGTAAGGGGTTTTGGCACTCTGGAGGCGTGGCCTGTGGCAGATCTTCTCTGTCCTCTGATTGGTTAGTTTTGCCCGCACTTTACCCTCTACCTCATTGGCCCATTGGCATCCTGTCGGACCAAAATGATGGGAGCTATATCTATATAAAAAAATCTGATATTCAGTAGTTGTTGTCATAGCTCAGCTGGGAGAGCGGGTGACTCTCCCCCCAGAGGATCCAGGTTTGAGTCCAGGCAAGGAAAATAGAGTAGATGTTATGTTATTTTTTCCTAATTCCTGTGATATTATTTTACAGTTGTGACCGTTCAACTGTCATTAAACGTCCGAATGTTTGCTGGGCAGTGTTTTAAAAAGTGCACATAAGCTAGATGGTTTTAACTTGCTTTAGTAAATTCTTACTTTGGTTAAATAAATCAGTTGTTGAACCCCCACTCCTCTGTTTGGTCTCCTTTCTTATTACAGCCCACCACTTCCAGTCTGGGTTGTAACAATCTGCAGACAGATTTCTGAGTATCTCCTCCTTTGGTATACAGATCTTCACTGAGCCAAGTACTGTGAACAAATAGTTTCTCCATGATATTATCCAGCAAGGTCCCGTTTTTGTCAAAACAAGGGTGAGGTAATGAAAAAATATTATTAATTTATTTCATTAAATTAACATTTAAATTATTTATATGCATCATTAAAATAAAAATAAAAAACATGTTTTGAAATATATAAAGTGCACCAAACTTGACTCAGTCCATTCAACAATTCTAAATGGACAATTATGTAACTCATCAGCAGTGTTGGGAGTAACGCAGTTTAAGTATAACGGCGTTTCTAACGGCGTTCTTTTATAGGTAACGGAATAATCTAATTAATTACTTTTCCCGCCGTTGCAACGCCGTTACCGTTACTGGGGACGGAAGGTTGTGCGTTACTATGTGCTTGTCGAACGTTGAGCAGCAGTGTGAGGCTTTCCGACCGCCACACTTCAGCTGCAGCCTGGGAGAGAGAGGTGTCGGTAACGCACTCACAAACACGATGATGATTGGCCGGGTGGGCGGAGACCCTCACTGTCTCAGTCGCTGCATGCTGTAGTGTAGACACAGCAAGTGATGGTAATAACGTCGTTTAAAATAACCACATTAATAAAAAAATATTTCTTTCTGTAACGAGCAAAATAATGAATTACTTTCTTCTTTTAACAAAACGATCGTTTCTGTTACTGATAAGGAAATGCGTGCGTTAAGCTGCGCGGTGTGTTGAAGCTGTCATCAGCTGATCAGGAGCTAAAGAGGCAGATGTTTTCATCCAAGAGCATCACGGCACGTGAAGAACGAGGAAGACGTGATGAATATCTACGGCGGCAGACCCCCACAGATTCGCTGCTGCAGGTGGGAATCTGCAGCAGCGAATCTGCGGGTCTGCAGCCGTGCCCTTCTTAGCGTGACAGCGGGACGTCCCGAAGGTCCGCTCACCTGTTCACCGCTCAGACGTCCTGATCTTCTACCTTCCTAGATCATCCAGCTGTAACCTGTTTCTGATCATGTCTTTAGTCCCGCTGTAACACTGATGCATCAGTCTCAGACGTCATGGTGCTCAGGTGTTATTAGAACTACCTGTGTGTGTTTACCACCCAGCTTCAGCTTATCTGTGGTTGGGTCTGATCCACGTTAGTACATTTAAGTCCTCCATCAGATTTGTGCCTCTTCTAGTGTCATTTTAAAGGATTTTGTTTATTTATTTAACCGTTACTACCAGCAACAGAAATGCTGCTAATAACACACAATTATGTGAAGCTGGAAAAATTAAAACGCTGTGCAAAATTACATTTATTTCTGTAATTTAACTAGACCGAGATACCATTTAAAGTCTCAGGAACCTTTACAGGTGTTTCTATTTGCAATTTTAAATGTTAGCTGATTGGGGTCTTGTTAAATATCACACAGTGACCTTTTAATAGTCTAGATAAGTGTAATGTTTCTATTAGTAGTTCCTCCTGTTAAGTGCTTATTTATTTAAATTATTCAGGTTTATAAAAAAAAACATTTGGACATACATTTTATTATGTTCCCGTCATTAGTCATTTCTATTTTACTGTTGTAGTAATTCTTGCATTCTTTAATGAAAAAGTAACTAAGTAGTTACTTTTGTTGGTAATTAGTTACTTTTATGATCTTGTAACTCAATAACTGAGTTACTTTTTTGACAAAGTAATCAGTAACTATAACTAATTACTTTTTAAAGTAACGTTCCCAACACTGCTCATCAATTAATTATTTGAAAGGATAATTTGTCAAATAAATGCTGAAAAAAATAAACAATCCATTAATGAGGCAAGAACTTTTTAAACTTGAACATACCTACACCCACAAGTCTATTTTTACCTGGAGTCTCCTCTCAAGAGTGGCTGAAGTAATATTACAACTTTGACAGAATACAAATTCTCTCTCTCTCTCTCTCTCTCTCTCTCTCTCTCTGGAAGCCCCACTCTAAGGGCCTTTGCAGTGTATTAGTGACTCATATTTTGTATAACCACAGTCATAAAGTTTTCAATCAGTAGTTTTAATTCAGTATGTATTTTTCCAGTATCACAAAAAATATAATTTTATATGGTTAAAACCATCTAGCTTATGTGCACTTTTTAAAACACTGCCCAGCAAACATTCGGACGTTTAATGACAGTTGAACGGTCACAGCTGTAAAATAATATCACAGGAATTAGGAAAAAATAACATAACATCTACTCTATTTTCCTTGCCCGGACTCAAACCTGGATCCTCCAGGGGGAGAGTCACCCGCTCTCCCAGCTGAGCTATGACAACAACTACTGAATATCAGATTTTTTTATATAGATATAGCTCCCATCATTTTGGTCCGACAGGATGCCAATGGGCCAATGAGGTAGAGGGTAAAGTGCGGGCAAAACTAACCAATCAGAGGACAGAGAAGATCTGCCACAGGCCACGCCTCTAGAGTGCCAAAACCCCTTAACAGCCGAGCGAGCGGAGTCAGAAACCAAGCGCGCAGAGAGGCTGCCGCGCGCGCATGTTTTCCTCTGCCGTGTGCTCGTTGGCAACGCGCGCACGCAGGTTTGTCACTTGTGCACATCCTTGTGCGCTCACAGACACAGTTTGTTCCCTCTCAGTGCACAAATGACCTCTCGCCATGTATATTTTCCCTCGCGAGTCCCTTTCACACGCGCGATGTGGACCCAATCCGCGTGCACGGGTTGTGGCACGGGTCTAACGCCATACTCCCCTGACCAGCAGGGAGCTAAAAACACAGAGCCATCACCTGCCGGAGCCTGTTGCACGCCGTTGCGCACTGGATCCATCCCAGGTTTCAGCTCCTCTGCCCCCCCATCACCTGCTGCAGCTTGTGGTGCGCTGCTGCGGGCCGGCTCCGACCCAGGAATGAGCTCCCCTGTCCCACTGGGAGGGTTTCAAACACCGCCATCACCTGCTGCAGCCTGTGGCAGGGTGCTGTGGGCGCTCTCCCCACCCGCTGGGAGGGTTTGAAACACCGCCATCCTCTATTGGAGACCGTAGCACTCTGCTGCGCCCTGATTGTTTATTCTGTTATTGTTACCGGTACTTGTCTTGCAATGTGAAATGCTTGGTCTAAGATTTTGTTAGAAAAATAATAGAATTTTCCCCCAAAATGTGACTTATAGTCCAGTGCGACTTATATATGTTTTTTTTTCTTCTTCATTATACATTTTATGGCTGATGCGACTTGTAGTCCGGAAAATACGGTACGTTAAAAAAACGTTGAAAACTTGCTCAAAGCAAAATATATTTTCTTTAAGGAAATAACATATAAACTTACCGATTTAATACTTTTTTATTCACAGGAAGATAGTTTTCATGAAAAAGCACTGCAAACCTCCACACAAACTCCGTGTGAGCTTCAGGTCACTGGTGTTCCACAGAGTTAGCTCCGGTTATAGCTAGGTAGCTTCCTCCATTAGCTTAGCTCCCACCTCCGCGTTAGCTTTGGGTTAGCTTCAGGTTAGCTTGTACCTAATTCGACCGGTGTTGGTACAGGATCTGCTCGGGTGCAAGATCGGCTCGGGGTCCTTCAACTGCCGATGACGTCAAAGTACGGCAAACCCACTCTAACAAAATACACTACACATCTATACTGTAAAACAGGCCACGCCATTAGAAACTTTTAAAGGAAGACTGAAAACACATCTGTTCTCGCTGGCTTTTGGACGTTGAAGTTGGGGGAAGTAGGCCGGTTATGGACTGTGAACTGGCACTCAGGTTTTTGTACTGTATTTTAAAATGGATTTCTTATTGTATTTTTATAGGATTTATTACGGTATTTTACAGGGATTTCTTAGTGTATTTTAATGGATTTATTAATGGATTTTAATGGTCATATCTCTGTCCTATTGTGTTGCATTTTATTGATGTACAGCGCTTTGTTTGTCCATTCTGGCCATGTGAAAGCGCTCTATAAATAAAGTTGATTTGATTTGTTGGAACGAATTTAGCAGTTTCGTTGTTAAAATAATGTTTCTTAAGACGTAAGTTTGTGTTTATAATGGTATTTGCAAAATAAAACACTATATTGTATTCATAATGTTGAACTCCTCTTTGAGCACATCCCTTGAAGGATCATAGCTATTAGCAACACCTGTGAGATTGTATTTGCAGGAAAGAAGTGTGTCCCGTTTATTGAAGTATTTTGTGTTTAGTTTTTGACGTCTAGTCCATGCGTAGTTCAGTTACGCTCATAGCTGCTAGCCAAAACTCTGGAGTTAAAAGTTTTCTGACTTTACTAAAATACCTGTTTGTACTTATTTGACTGATGGTAGTTTTACTTTCTATTAGACTCCAAATGTAATCATTTGGCATGTTTCTAATTCATAATTTGTAAGAATGAAATCAGTGATATTAGCATTAGCATTCCTATGGGTTTTTCCACGTATATTTGCATTGCGCTAACCACTCGCTGCCAAATTGCAGCCTTTGCATTTAGAAAATCTCCTTTTGTCACATCGCAATATAATTGCACATGCAGTGAATCGTTCAGCACTAATGTACATGCAGCTCTATGCTAAAAGTGTATTTTCAAAGAGGTAATGATGGATTTCTTTGTAAACGTTGTCCATCTTTCCAACAGAATAATTTGCCTGGATCAACGTAACATGATAACAATGTAACGTGATTACATAATTCCGTAAGGTACATGTTCAGCCAATCAACTACTTTGACGTCATCGGCAGTCGACGGACCCCGAGCCTGCACCCGAGCAGATCTTGTACCGACACCGGGTGTCGTCATTTGATCCCAGCCTTACAGCCTCACCCGCAGCTCCACCTCTCTTCCCTTTTGTGGAATTGTCTGGGCTTGACGGAACCTGTGACACGGTCAAAATGTCGGTGGTGGCCACCTCCCATTTTTCCTCTAAAACGTGTTATTGGAGGCTATGGAAACCCATTGTCCATATATATATATATATATATATATATATATATATATATATATATATATATATATATATATATATATATATATATATGTCGATGGTGTGGGCGAGCCAGGCCCCTAACAAGTGATTATACTGAACCCGCCCTGTTTCTCTTCCTCATCTCCCCCTAGGGCATGGGGACAAAAGAGCAGCAGGCTGGCTGTGTCTGTACGTGTGTTTATGTGGACGTGTGTGTGTGTGTGTGTGTGTGTGTTTGCACCCTGCCTGTTTCAGCATATTGTGCCCTGAAACACAAAAAGATGATTAGTGGGATTTTTTGTTGGCTGAACAGCATGCCTTTAAGACTGAGACAGCTGGTAAAGGATGTTCAAGATGAAACAGTCCCGGGGTCTCCTTACAGCAATTCCACTTGAAGAAAGCACAGAAAATAAAGTGTGTTTCTGGCTCACAGAGGTGCATGGCTCAATTCACGCGTTACACATTACAGCACAGTCAGCTCTTCTAAGGAGCCGAGTCTTTTAGCGGTGACAGGTAGGAGCAGCTGTAAACACGGCTTCATCTGCTTCGCCTTTTTCTGCACAAACACATTTGAATACGTATCAGACATGCTAAGGTATCCCTTTTGCCCAAAGGTTAAACAAATATATTGACTTTAATCAAACTAAACACTGAAAGCCTGGCTCATATTAAAACAAGGAGAACATTTCTGCATTCCCTCAAAGCTCATATAAATCCAGCCAACAATATCTATTTATTCCTTTATGCAATATGCCTTTAATAAACACAGTGTCAGAGGGAAACCAAATCATCCACGGCTGAGAGCATGTAAGAAAATCAATTAAAATGAAGTCACAGAGCTGGCTGCCCAATTGTCTGTGGCAGTTATTTGATATAATATAGTTAATACTACTGGCTGGGTAAATTAACACAATTTCACCATGGTATACTATTTGTGTTCCTGTGTGTGCGTGTGTGTGTGTGTGTGTGTGTGTGTGTGTGTGTGTGTGTGTGTGTGTGTGTGTGTAAGGATAAGGGGGAGGATTGAAGAAGGGCACTTGGCTCCCTGGAGACGTGGAGAGTAAAACAACACTTGAGGTAAACAATAGCAGTCGCTGACCGGAGAGGACCTCAGATGCTGAAAAAAACCCTGCTGGACCTTAATTGAAGATCTTAGAGTTTTTGTTCAACACACTCGTCGCCAATTAATCACCGTCAAAGAGTCACATATTTTATGATAATTTCTTATAATAAGTGTTTTAACAAGAAGTGGGTGGGAAAGACGTTGGTCAAGGACTAAAACGTGCTTCTTGTAGAAATGGTGAAAGAGTTGGTGAAGTTTGTAGAAAATACATTTTATTGAATATGAATTCATTTTCTTATTGTGTACATTGTCTTCATAAGGAGAACAAAATTCATAGTAATTAACATTTTTGTGAGGCAAAGAGGTTAGGGTTCAGATGCTGGAGGAGTTTCAAATTTCAATTTTTTTCATTCAACCTAATATTTTCTATCACTCACACAAGTGTGCTTTTTATATAATGATATTTACTATTTTGTATGCTTGCTTTTCTAGTTAAACTTTGACACAAATATCCACAAGCCTGTCTAGACTACTCTGGATCTTTTCCTTTATTTTCTTATTTTACAAACTGTATTGATGGCATGTAAATTTGAACTAAAGAGCTGAATTACCCATGCAGGGCCAGTTGGAGATAACAACAACAGTAAAACTACATCAACATACAAATGAAAATCATGCATATGCCAATGCCTTTTACTCTTGGTGTTGCAAAATCTGTGTGATGTACTGTAAGTTACTTGTGTAACAGTTCCAAGTCTAAAAACAAATGAACAAGCAAAATGGCTTGTATTTGTATAGCGCCTTCCTTTTAAAACACTGTAGGACGTGCTATTGTAACCATATACATGAATGCATAGGCCCAATCCCAATACTTGCACTTCCACCCTTGCGCCCTTCAATTGTGCGATCCCGACCACGGGTACGAGTGCGTGGGGTGTCTCAATTCTCAAATGCAGAAGTTGATCACGCCCCTTTTGCACCCTTGATCCGCCCCTCACCAAAGTGCATTACCCACAATCCATTGGTGCTTAGAGAAAAGGATTAAAAGCCTTTTTTTGAAAATATGAATTTTCTAATGAAAGTTGTTAGATTTAGGACGATTAGTTGATGCTCTAAAACTTTTAGACAAAGCAGCAATGAATGTAAATTTTTTCCAAATAATGTTTTGGTTGTTTGAAAGTTGTTAATAAAGGTTTTTTTTTAAAAAAAAGTATCACAGTGACCAGAATCCTGGCATGCGTTGTGGTTGATGACACAATGCTCCCTGTCTCAATTCTGCAATTATTCGTACACTTGTGTATTACACACTCGAACCCTTACAGCGCACTTTCTCCAAGTGCCCTTTGCTGAAGACCGCAGGGCTCAGTGCAAGTGTTGAGATTGGGCCATAGACGCCCCATTGGGTCCTGCAGAGCGTAACAACATCACCGCCATATTGAGTGGGTTCCTCACTCTCCAAACCCAACTGGAGTCAAAACAGGGGGAGCAGCTATGCCCATTTTTTGTGCAGCCTATTGTTGCAATAACAGGCGTACTATTAAAACAGATCACGTGGGATTACTATTCACTTTCCTAGCCTACCTGTTGGGAATTTTAACTTTTGTCAATTTTGTTTAATTTTATTTATATTTTAATTATATCATACTAGGTGATATGGTGAAGATGTGACATGGTGAAGAAGCATAATAAAATGTGATTTTTGTTTGGGTGAACACCTTCCTCAGTAGAAACAAATGCACTGGGGGCGAATGGGGACCCAACCAAAATGGCGGCCCAATGATACACCAGCTCCAATAGGCAGCACCAGTCCACAGAGTGTTTACATAAATGATGCCTGTGATTGTAACACACCCAGGTGGCCAAATCATGAGGTCAGGACTAGACTGTGAAACTTTCGATGTTGGTATTCTGAAGGTTGTTCTGGCTAATTTTTTTAGACTTGAAATCTGTACAAATGGAAAGTTCCCATACATTTCAATTGATTTTTATTCAACTTGTCAAAAGCATTTACTTTTTCCTGTTGATTTTTAATGTGTTCAGCTCACAGCTGGAGTTTAATAATGAACAAATCACTATAAAGTAAGCTGAACATGAACGAAAACCAAAAAGGGGCTCTGTTGCTTTTGTGCTAGCACAGACAGCAACAGAAAGTATGAGCAAAAACGAAAGTGGATGTGGATGTAAGTAGCAAACGCTTCAGAAAAATGCCCATTCTTTAGAAATCTCTGATAATGTAGCAAACTACGTGCTAACCTAGATGCAAAAACAAACTTCCAACTGCAATGTCTTACTTTGAAAACCCCGCCAATTCATAAGAAACTGTTTTTGTTCTTTAGCACCAATCAGTTAGTTTGTCTGTGACTATTTAACAAAAATTTCAGACTGAAAAGTCAGGACTTGGCAGTTTCTGGTAAAAAAAATTAAAAGAAACAAAAAAATAATAGTCTGTGATATTTAATAATTTTGAATTTTAGTAAAATTACACAATTTTTGCTCTACAAATTCTTTTTTACTACACTGACTTCATTCAGAAAAATCCTTTGTGCATGTTTTCACTCAGCATTAAAACGTTCAGCCATTCTGTTTCCTGTTTGGCCACCAACCCTCCCTCTTCTTCCTCTTCCACTTTGCTTCATTTACCCGTAATAACTCTCCGTCTTGTACGTGTGCCTTGCTCTCATCTGAACCACATGGCTGGCCATTGTTGGTGGCGCACTGCTCTGTGATGCATGGGCTTCAGCGTCTCGTTTGTATGGTGTCGCAGAGCGATTGATTCTGGTGTTGGTGGTGGTAGTGGGCGGTAGTGGAGGGGGTGGCCAGGCCCCCCGCAGTCTGCTGGGAGAAGGAGTGGAAGCCAGGCGCTGAGCTGGAGGGCGGTACTCAGGGTCACAACACATTGTTTCCCCCTCTCAATCCTTCTGGAACCTGCCAAACATTTGTAATGGATAGTAAATGAAGGGCTGTGAAGAAAAGAAAAGGGGAGGAAGTGGAGAAAAAGAGCAGTTAGAGATATGAGTGTGATAAATGAAGGATCAAACAGTCCCGCATCTGTTTCACACACTGATTTTGTTTTATTTTTAGTTACTTGTTATTTTTAAATGAAATCTTTTCTAATCAAATTTCAAATACTCTTTAATCCTGTTACAGAAAAGTTTTTATTCATGTTTTATTTTCACCAACTCTTTTATAGATCACGTTTTAACTCCTCAGAGCTAAAGACTTTAACACTATAACAGCACAACAATACTGATATTTAGTATTCATTTTTCATATTTTGGCCATCCTAGACAAATGTTTCGCCGTGAACAGAAATGTGACAAAAATGATGAACATGAGGATCATTTGCATGTCTGTGGCCGCCCAGTAACTGGCTCAGCAGCAGCTTTATGAGCACCCTCATAACCAAAGTCAGCCTCCAATAGTCTTCAAGCACTACCTGAAAACCTGTGACTCCTGTGTGCAATCAACCAATGAAAATACACCCGGGGATTGACGTGAACAGCTAGTGATGAGAGTACAATACGAGAATAGAATTAGCAACATTAGCAACAATGGAAGCTACACACAGGAACATGTGGACCACTCCTGTTGGAGTTCGGTCTAATTAAAGTGCCAACAGCAGAGCTTTTTTCTCCTTTTGGCATTGTTGTTTTGGATAGCTGTTGGCTTTTAGTGATGTATGCTTTTTGGGTGGGGCGGGGGTACGCTTGTAACATTAGCGACGGTGGCACAGGAGTTAAGTGCTCGCCCGTAAGGTTGCAGGTTAAAGCCCCGCTCAGTTTGTCGCTGTCGTTGTGTCCGTGGGCAAGACACTTAACCCCCCTTGCCTGCTGGTGGAGGTCAGAGGGACCGGTGGCGCCAGTGGTCAGCAGCCTCGCCTCTGTCAGTGCGCCCCAGGGCAGCTGTGGCAACATTGTAGCTCATCCCCACCAGTGTGTGAATGTGTGTGTGAATGGGTGCATGACTGATTGTGTGGCAAAGCACCTTGGGGGTTTCCAGTGCTCTAGAAGGCGCTATATCAAATACCGGCCATTTACCATTTACATTTACCATTAGCATCCTGCTAGAGCCAGACGTTGTGCTGGTGTTGACTGACTGACTGCAGTTTGGCTCACTGAAATCTTGGACCGTACAATGTGCCACACTTAAGGCACACCAGTGCAAAATTAATGTTGTCTAATCTGCACCTTGATATGCCACACCTGTGAGATGGGGTGGATTATCTCGGTAAAGGAGAAGTCCTCACTGACCCAGATTTAAGCCTGGGGCACACCAGAGGTGGACGCGCTGCATTGCACCGTCATTTTAAATAGAAGTCATTGTAGTTAATGAGAGCGGGCGCTCAGCAGCGGCACCGTAGCTGTTTACAACATTGTGGAGTATTTTACAGCAGACATTATGACGTGGAACGGCTCTACGACACTAACCCAAACGCCAGCACAAACCCAGCCACAGTTTTGATAACTTTAAGTACCATTGATCTTAAAATATTTTAATCAATAGCATACTTACCTGCTGTTAATGAATTAGAGTCTCATGAAAGACAACAGCAAGTCTGGTCAAGTATAAACAATAGAGTCACCTCCCGCTTCCTGTTCTCCTGTCCTGCGTGATGTTGCGGCGCATCTCATGAGACCACTTGACTTCTCAAAATTGCTGGTGCAACACGGCGCATCTGCCTCCGGTGTGCCCCAGGTTTTAGACAGATTTGTGAACAATCATTTGAAGAAATGGGTTTTATGTGTATAGAATATGTTACAGATGTTTGCGTTCAGTTCATGAAAAATGGGAGCAAAATTAAAATGTTGCATTTATATTTTTGTTCAGTGTGGTATCAGTTGGCCTCACGTTAGGATTAGCTCATTGTCAGCGCTAGATACAGCAGGGTGGTTTGCAACAGCTGTAACCAGTAAAAGGAAGAGGCGGTACACTTAATAAGTGTTGCTTTAAAATTACTAGCGGATGTGGAAAATGGAGTAAATGTTCCTAAATTATCACAGTTTGACAAATTAATGGCATGTTTGTTACCATGGTTTGCTTTGTTTTAAAGTTTTGTTACTGTAAATGTAGTCTTAGTCTAAGGGTGAATTCAATATGTTAATACAACTGTTCAGTCTTTCTCCAGTGGATTAAGTGGTAATGATGGCTATGCACCTGCTGACAGGTGTGAAGGTCCTGGGAGAACAACATGTCTCATCAGCTGCCCCAAAACTAAGACACCTAACAGGACTCTGGATGACAGAACCTCCCTTGGTATGTGTACGTGTGTGTGATAATATGTGGTGCAACTTTGGCACTCTGCACCTGACACATGTAGCACACTGCAGAGCCAGGGAGTGTGTTTAATATGCTAATCATAGCAGCTACGTGAGGCCAGTGGCTGCCTGCAATCTCCTCTCAAGCAAAACAAAATCCCTTTAGCACGGTGATTTAATAAAATATGTCAGAAGGAAATGTCAGACGTATGACATGACTAAATGAAGGGTTTCATTTGTGTGTGTGTATATATATATATATATATATATATATATATATATATATATATATATATATATATATATATATATATATATAGTCAAACAACTTTAAATGTAAGATAACTGAATTCATTTTAATTTGTATCTCAGCCACACAATTACCTACACACTGGTTCAGTCTAATGTAAAAATAATACATTTTTCATCACAACCACTTAGATTCAAAATTCAATACAGTTCAGTCCAAGTTCATATTTGTTTATTTATTTTTTCCATTTACACAAACTTCCATCCAATTCAGGGTTAGCATTCTGCTAACAATAAAAGTGAGTACCTTTGAATTTGGACAGTCAATCATTCATTTTTATTCTCACCCTCATCTCATTATACATCTTGTTTCCTAGCAACTGTGACAATGTGATTTATGGGGTATGGGAAAATCATATATAAATATATATAAACACAAAAAAAATAAATAAATCGGACTTGATTCTGGTGAGACTCTGCCAAGGCTGCCCCTTTTCATCGATTCTACAACTAGCTCAGGATTTCTAGGCACAGCCAAGGTGTTGAGGGGATCTGTTTTGATGGCCTAAAGATCGGGTCTCTGCTTTTTGCAGATGATGTGGTCCTGTTGGCTTCACCAGAACGTGATCCACGGCTCTCACTGGAGTGGTTCGCAGCCGAGTGTGAAGCAGCTGGGATGAGAATCCAAGACGATGGTCTTGAGTCAGAAAAGGGTAGAATGCCTTCTCTGTGTCAGGGATGAGTTCCTGCCCCAAGTGGAGGAGTTTAAGTATCTTGGGGCCTAGTTCACGAGTGAGGGAAAGATGGAGCGTGAGGTTGACAGGTGAATTGGTGCTGCATCTGCAGTGATGCGGGCGTCGTACTGGTCTGTCGTGGTGAAGAGAGAGCTGAGCTGGAAGGCAAAGCTCTTGATTTACCAGATGATCTACGTTCCTACCCTCACCTATGGTCACGAGCTTGGGTAGTGACTGAAAGAACGAGATTGCGGATACAAGCGGCCAAAATTAGTTTTCTCCGCAGGGTGGCTGGGCTCTCTCTTAGAGACAGGGTGAGAAGCTTTGTCATCTGGAAAGGGCTCGGAGTAGATTTGCTGCAAGTGCACGTCAAGTAAGTAAATAAGTAAGTACATAAATTTGATTTATATACCTTTCATCACAGAGATAGAATCACAAAGTGCTTCACATAGATTAAAAATTGAACAAATCATAAAGTCACTAAACCATAATGATCTTAAACAAAAAAGAAATAAATTAAAATCGGAAAAACAAAGTCATAAAATTTGAAAATATCATCAAACAAATTAAATGTTATGTCAAATTCAGAAAAAATATATTTAGGTAAAAAGCAGCTTTAAATAAAAGGGTCTTCCGCTTTTTTTAAAGGTGTCCAGACTCTCAATAGAACTTCTAGAAGGTTCTGGTGGGTGGACCTGAGGGCTCGGGTCGGAGCATAAGGCTTTAACAGTTCAGTAATATAAGGAGGAGCTTCACCATGTGGAGCCCTGAAAGTTATAATCAGGATTCTAAAATAAACTCTAAAGTTAATGGGTAACCAGTGCAGAGACATTAGAATAGGAGTGATGTGTGCTCTTCTGTTTTGCTTCAGTTAAGAGCCTTTCTGCTGAGTTCTGGACCGACTGAAGGCGGTCAAGGTTTTTTTTGTTAAAACATGTGAAGAGTGTGTTACAGTAATCTAGACAGGAGGAGATAAAAGCACGGATGACCATTTGAAATTCAAGTGTAACTGTCAGAGTCCAAGCCCCCAGGCCGGGCTCTCCCAGCTGACCGGCTTCTGTCTCGGACCACATTACCCAGCATGCCCCTCGCGGGGATTCCCTCCACGTTGCACCTGCGTCATCCATGTCTATATATGGAAGACGCCACACCGGCTCTTCACTCAGTCATCGTTCCACCGTGTTCCATGATCAGAGTATTCAGAAGCTAATACAGCTTAACCTCCACCTGTCTAACTCAGACCTCATCCTTCCGTCAGCCTTTCCAGCACCGCTTGCAGCCAGCAGTCCCTAATAAAGCTCGTACTCTCGAAACCAGTCTTCCAGTCTGACAGTAACCTCATGAAGGAGCCGTTCCACCGAAGGTTATTTACCCTCTCCCTCCTCAGGAAGAACTAATCTGCATGAGACTGCCTCAAAGTCATGCATTTGCTTCTAAACTGTTTCTTCCTTTCCAGCTCAAGAGAAGAATGAAGACAAAGGACTCTTTCTTTTAATAAATCAGAAGAACTCTATTTTTAATAAAGCTAATCAAACAAAGTGTTAGTCAAATAATAAAATGTGAACCAATCTGTGAAATGACAATGTCATGATCAGTAGTATTTTAATAAGTAATATAACTTTAACTTTCTTGTTTAATTTGTTTAGTAAAAAATCTTTAAATTTTTAAGCCTGACTCACTCTTTTCTTGAAGTTAATACGAAGTGTTGCTCAATCCCTGCAATAAAAAGATCCAATCTTCTGGTTAAATTTACTCAAAGATCCTTTAGGTGATATTTCATACTTCAAGATATTTCACATTTTATGGTTTCTGATTAAATGTAAAGACATCTTCGCTACACAGGTTTTGACACCAACCTTCGCAGTTTGGAGATGTTTCGTAAGTGATAAAAACAGTTTTGGACCAACGTTTATGAGTGACCTTCAAGAGACATAGATGGGTCAAAAATAACATCCAAATTCCTTAAATTTGTCTTGACGGCAGAGGATAAATGACCTAGTTTTAGACTAATCAGGGGAACTATGCTCTCAGGGGCAATGATCAGACATTCAATCTTTTCACAGTGGAACTGAAGGAAGTTTTCTTGTAGACAGCTGGTGATAGCTGATAGTAGTTCAGTTTATGAAACTCAGAATCCTTAAAATAGCAGAACAGCTGAATGTCATCTGGATATAGGTGATATGAGACATTATGAAAATAATCAATTATCTGTCCAAGAGGGTGTATCTCTCTCTCTCTCTCTCTCTCTCTCTCTCTCTCTCTCTCTCTCTCTCTCTCTATATATATATATATATATATATATATATATATATATATATATATATATATATATATATATAAACAAAAACAAGAGTGGACCCAAAACAGAGCCTTGGGGTACCCCACTAAACAGATCAGTAGAACCTGACATGATTTGGTGTATACAGACACTGTAACTTCTGTTTGAAAGGTACGATCTAAACCAGTCAAGAACAGTTCCAGAGATCACCACCGAGTCACGAAGTCTGTTAGTTAAGGTGCTGTGGTCAACAGTGTCAAAAGCTGCAAAAAGGGCTAACAATACTAACACTGTGAATTGTGAAAGCATTCAAGAGGAGGCAGTTGAGCTGGCTCTGGCATCTGGTCAGGACACCTCCTGGACACCTTCCTGGTGAGGTTTCTTGGGTATGTCCAACTGGAAGGAGACCCAGGGGAAAACCAAGGGCATGCTAGAGGGACTATGTCTCTCAGCTGAAGGAGCTGGCCCAAGCGGCTTGGGAAAGAGAAGTCTGAGCTTCTCTTCTTAGGCTACTGTCCCTGTGACCCGACCCCGGAAAAGCAGATGAAAATGGATGGATGGATAAAATTTATTTAATAGAAAAATCAAGAAACTTCCATGCTAGTCAATGAAACAAGTATGTTTTACAGTAGTTCGACCCATCATTGTTGTTGGTCGAGAACCTTGTATCTTCATCATTTATCGTTTTCATGTTTTTGCATAACATCTGATTCTCTTATCAATTCGGAATCATTCCATTGATGCCTTTGTAAAATGTAGTAAAATCAATCGAAGAAAATAATCAGATGATTGGTCATAATATTTCTTCTGGACTTCATTTGACTACATTTATGTGATAAAACATGTTAAAAAGTATTTTTACCTTTTAAGCAAATTAATCCACAATTTATCTTCTGTATTTTTGAATAACACATCCAGAACGTTTGCCAGTTCTGCCACTTGCATGGTTCTTTCTCTTGTTTTCTGGGTGCTTGAGGTTCCAAAAAAGGGGCACATAAAACAAAGGCAACGAGGCTTAATTAAGATACTTTAGTGAGCGATCACAGTGGGCAGATGGCTTTCTGTAGTTGATCCAAGCTCAACCACGGGACATTGAGAAGTTGAAAAGAAGTGCCAAAGGGGACACTGCAAGTGGGCCTCCCCTCTCACCAGACAGACAGTTGGAGGGTCAACGGATGGGTGGAGGAAAATAGCTCAAAGGCAGGAAATCAAATCCCCGGGATTTTGTTAAAGTTGGATGGCAGTTTTAAAACAGACATGATGTGCACATATGACACCTTTTTAAATGTAAACATCTGACCTGGGACCCAAAGATGCTGTGGGATTTTGGTTTCTAACTGACATCCATGTAGACCGTGTTCCCACTTACAGTGGCTGTCGTCACTCTGAGCCCTGTAAGACAGCAGGGCTGTCTCATTTCTATCTCAGTGTGTTTGTCAATCCTCAGCTGGCCCGGCTCCAGCAGCACACGGATCAGAGGATTATGTAAGCTGGTGGAGCCTTGAGCTAAGTGTGCTGAGAGTTACTCAGAGGTGTGATTTGACAATCTACATGCCCAACCATCACCCAGCCCTCAGTACATGCAGTAGATGTTAGTGATCACATATCCAGAGGGGCAGAGCGAACAGAAAGGATGCAAACCAATAGTCTGTTCTGTTTACTCCGAACACTCGTCCTCTCATGTGTTGTTTCATTTATGTGAGGTAACAGGAGGTGGCATTGAATGAAAAATGGGTAGAAGCAGGTGGAAAAAAAACAGATGGTTCTCTGTTAGCATACAGTACAGGAAAATTAAAAAATGTGTTTTGTTTACAGTAGCTTTGAACATATTAGACGGCCTATGGTTAATGTATACGTGTAAGCTAGTGATGGAATTTATGGCTCTTTCATGGGAGCCGTTCATTCATCGGTTGTTTACCTGTAAGAGCTGTATAAAACACTGGCTCCTTTGAACAAAGTGAAGCCAAGAGAACGGGGTGGGGGTTTGGGGTGTGTGGGGTGGGGTGGGGTGGTGTGTGTGTGTGTGTGTGGGGGGGGGGTATTAAGAGCAACGCGTTCTTCTGGTGTCCGTGAAGGTGCATGGTGTTGGGGAGCGTTCCTCCTATGTCCGTCACAGTGGGTGGGGTTTAAGTGAGTGCACTTTACTGACTTCCAGGGAACTCATAAGTTAAATTATCATTAAATAAACATATGTTTGAATGAACAAATGTTATACGAATAATAATATTAATGTTTGAATAATCTGTGCCTAATTCAATGAAGTTTAAATGAATTTTAATATTACAATGAAACATTTTGATGTTATGATCAGTAATGTTTGGTTTAACAAGTGAATCATCATCTACACTCATACACAATGTTCATAAGATATAAATTAAAGTTAACGTCACTGCACATAGATATGTTCTTATCCACAAATCAGAGCATTCCATTTTTGGTTCTTTTTTAAAACACAGGAAAGGGTTCTTTTTACCTTGCTGACAGTTTCGTTTATGTCTGCAAACATCTTCAGAGCTGCCCGCGGATAAACAGAGTAGGAAGTGACGCCACCATCAGCGTCAGCTCTGAGGATGTTTGCAGATGCAAACAAAACTGTCAGCAAGGTAAAGAGAAACCTTTCCTGTGTTTTAAAAAAGAACCAAAAATGGAATTAGAAGCCAAACACAGAAATAATGTACCAAAGAAATCAGAGCCTCTTGTATCTGGAAAAGGCGTGTGTTCTGAGGTTTTTTTGTTAACACCTCTTAACATCTTTTGTCCTGATTGGCCATGCAATCATAATATGGGAATTTTAAAACAGAATCACTTGCTGAGTGATTCAGTTAGTTTTGAGCAGAACTCCGGACTGGCCACCAAGGGAAAACTCTCTAACCACCGCATCTCTTGATAAGCTGTCAAAACCTGTTGCACGCTAGAGCTGATACCGCAAATGTTCCTTCAGAACAAAGCTGACACAGCTCAGACTCCCTAAGAGTCCTTCCGTAGACGCAAAACAAGTCCATCTGTTTGTTGTGACCTGACTCTGGACTGACCTGGTTGTACAGCGGTTTCTCTACGGACTTCGGTACCGTGGGGTCCACGGACTCCCCGACATCTCGGATCCAAAAGAGAGTCTCCGATAAGGGTACGTAGACTCGACAGATTGCGTCTGATGTGGTTTTATGAACCATCAATGATAGTTTATCGCAGACCAAATTCACTCCCACTCAGAACTCAGGTTCTCCAGATACGAAGGTTCTGATAACATCCCGATCACACGTCGTCACACCTCACATTCCATCCACTCAGATTCATTCATCACGTAAAGTGTTTCCTAGTTGTCATGTTTTAATTGTTTAGAAAACAAATTTATTACTTTTTATAAAATTGACTGTCTGAATTAATACATAGTGTCTTACGATCCCTGAATAAACAAAGACTTCTAAATCTTCTAGTTAAACATTCAAAGACCAATCAGACTGGATTTCCATATTTATATAGAAATTCACATCTTATTGGTCAAATGTAGTGTAGTATATTGAGCTTAAAAGCACCCAAAATACATACGTATGCTAACCCTACACCCTATAACTGCTCTGTCTCACAGAGGAGCTAATTTGTGAGCATCTGTGCGAAACACGCATAAGAAAAAAAGAACAGAAACAGAAAGAACAGCTCCCATCATTCATGTTTATGAGCCGTTTAAAAGAATCAGTGTGCTGACTGAAATCACCTGATTTAGTTGCTGAGCTGAAGAAAAACATGGCATGGAAATGACTTGTTGATGCCACAATTCCCCATCTCTGCTATCTAGCAATAAAATCAATCGAGAAACTCTAAATCCTCTATCCTGGTAAGATGTTCATCTCTGCAAGGAAAATACAAACTCTACACAGAAATGGCCTAGCCAAGATTCAACCAGGAAGTTTCCTTGCTATGAGGCAACAATAGTGACCGCTACGTCATCATGCAGCATCTAGAATGATCAGTATTGTTCCTGTTGAAAACGTGTGTACGCTGGTGCACTGCTTGTCAATGCAGATGGCAGAGCAGTGACTCCAGTAAATTCCAGTGGCTTTGAAGTTTCTGCCGTGACAAGCCCCTGAGCTGCAGACGAATGGATGAACATGGGCACCGGCAGACCTGCCAGCATGATACCCGCTCCTTTGAAACAGCCAAGGTAAACGTATGCAGCATGCTATTTTCATCCCTGCTTGACTGCCAACCTAAATCTGCCTCTCCAACTGGTCATTTTTATCACTTGCCAGAACTGCCAAACTGGTGATAAACTTTTAAGCATTATTTATTTTTTTTGTAATTCCATTTCCCTAGAGTCAAACTGAGCAGGAGTCAGCCAGAATTTGAAATGGATTGCCCAGAGGCAAAATGTTTTGTTTTTGCTCTCACATCCAGTCATACAACAAAGAAACAAAGTGGGAAATAAAACAACAGAAGAATCACATTGAGAGGTAATAATGCATATCTATCTATCTATCTATCTATCTATCTATCTATCTATCTATCTATCTATCTATCTATCTATCTATCTATCTATCTATCTATCTATCTATCTATCTATCTATCTATCTATCTATCTATCTATCTATCTATCTATCTATCTATCTATCTATCTATCTATCTATCTATCTATCTATCTATCTATCTATCTATCTATCTATCTATCTATCTATCTATCTATCATCTATCTATCTATCTATCTATCTATCTATCTATCTATCTATCTATCTATCTATCTATCTATCTATCTATCTATCTATTTATCTATCTATCTATCTATCTATCTATCT
>SSNQ01034509.1:126990-137356 GCA_006942095.1 Nothobranchius kuhntae | reverse complement strand
AGCACGAATAAGCTGTTGCGATTTAAAAGAAAACATGTTAAGAAAGAGAGAGAGTGAATAGGAAAGAGGGAAATCAGTGGATCCTGAGGAAGGTGGAATGGGTGGGGAGAGCAGAATAAAGAGAGAGTGGTGAAGAAGGTCATACAAAAGCCAGCTTGAACAAGTGAGTCTTCAGCTGCTTTTTGAAGGAGACCACTGAGTCCACTGATCTCAGGCTCAGGGGGAGAGAGGTCCAAAATCTCGGGGCCACAGCAGCAAATGATCACAAGTGAGCCCACAAGCTGACAGAAATAATTTTTCTCTCTCATATGGTCAAAAATATTATTTTTCTTAAGTGTGATGGTAAAATGAAACATCACTGTCATGTGGATGTAATCAATTTGTTTTTAGTCTGCTAAATGGTTTCATGAAGAATCTTATTTGTGTTTCACCAAGAATTGTTTGGGTTTGTTGACACTCTACAGCCATTCCCTGTGGTCACATGATTCCTCCTCTCAGGATCTTAGTCACAATATACCAGGAACTCTGTGTCAATAGTAAAGTGGCTAGCTGACATGCTAGCGCTGGTGTCTGCTTTCATCAAATTTCCTGCATGTTTTAGATTGCGAACACAGATGATTTGTTTGATTTAGTGATGAATCACTCCTGTAGAAACTACTGAAGGCTGAGGAGTATGGTGACCAGATCCCAACTTGCCAAATATTGGACTGCATCAACGTGGGCTAACGTGAAGTTCCAATGTTATGAGAAAAAAACAAAAAAACAAACATATATTCTGCCTTATAGCTCTAACATCAATGTCTGTATATGAAATTATTATTCTTATCATATATTTCTTGTATATATATATTTGAATTCAACATGAACAAGCATACAGCAAAAGCTTTACTAGTTCACAGTTCCTCTCTAGTTACCACAACATAACTCAGGCTCTTTGGGCTTTCTGTAGTGGCTCTGATCATTTTAATAATACAGATAGGCCCACGATAATAATTAAAAAAATGCACATTCAAGCAGCTTTTCAGAGTTTTCATTGAATGTTTTCCACAACAGAATGACAGTAAAATTACCAGTAATATTTGTTTTTAGATCTATTTATGTTTGTTTTTAATTATTTTCCACTAAAATAAGCATCTCATAGAAAAAATATCCATACTTTTTTCATAATTCAATCAATCAATCAAATCAATCAAAGACATTTTATTAATCCCAGAGGGAAATTAGAAACGTTTTTTTTAACATGACAACAAATCCGGACGGGATTCCCGGCCGCGTCCCAAGGTCATGCGCGGGTCAGCTGGCTGGAGTGTTTACACACATCTTCAACCTTTCCCTCACTCTGTCTGTAGTCCCAGCCTGCTTCAAAATGGCCACCATTGTCCCTGTACCCAAATCCTCCACCATCTCCACATTGAATGACTGGCGACCTGTAGCCCTGACACCCATCGTGAGCAAATGCTTCGAGAAGTTGGTCAGGGACTTCATCTGCTCTGCACTGCCCGATTCACTGGACCCTCTACAGTTTGCATACCACCACAACAGGTTCACTGATGATGTCATAGCCCTGACACTTCATGCTGCCCTGTCACACCTGGAGAAAAAGGACACGTATGTGAGAATGCTGTTTGTAGATTACAGCTCAGCATTCAACACCATTGTTCCCTCGAAGCTGGACAGGAAACTGCAGGATCTAGGACTGAGCAGCTCCCTCTGCAGCTGGATCCTTAACTTTCTGTCTGACAAATGCCAGGTGGCCAGACTGGGCGGCACCACCTCATCCCCCGTCACACTGAACATTGGCGCTCCGCAGGGGTGTGTGCTGAGCCCTCTCCTGTACTCACTCTACACCTACGACTGCACGGCCACGAGAAACTCTAACATCATTGTGAAGTATGCGGACGACACCACAGTGGTAGGTCTCATCACCAACGACGATGAGACGGCCTACAGGGAGGAGATCAGCGCCCTGACCCACTGGTGTCAGGACAACAGTCTCACCCTCAATGTCACAAAGACAAAAGAGATGATAGTGGCCTTCCGGAGGAGCAGAGGAATACACACCCCCATCACCATCAACGGCGACGCTGTGGAGAGGGTGAGCAGTTTTCGTTTCCTTGGAGTTCATCTGGCAGAGGATCTTACGTGGTCAGTGCACACGGAAAATACAGTGAAGAAGGCACAGCAGCGCCTCTTCTTTCTCAGAAGACTGAAAAGATTTGGCATGAGCCACCACATCCTCAGGACCTTCTATCGCTGTGCCATTGAGAGCATCCTCACTGGATGCATCTCCGCCTGGTATGGCAACAGCACCGCTCACAACCGCAAAGCTCTCCAGAGAGTAGTGCGGTGTGCTGAAAGGATTATTGGAGGTGAGCTTCCCTCCCTCCAGGACATCTATAAGAAGCGGTGCCTGAGGAAAGCGGGGAGGACCATCAAGGACTCAAGTCACCCCAGCCATAAATTGTTCAGACTACTTCCATCAGGAAGGAGGTTCTGCAGCATCCGGTCCAGAACCAGCAGACTGAGAGACAGCTTTTTCAATCAATCAATCAATCAATCAATCAATCAATCAATCAATCAATCAAAGCTTTATTTATAAAGCGCCTTCCGCAACCCTGTCAGGAAGCCCAAAGAGCTGAACATGGTACAGTTGTAAGTAAATATCTTGAAAAAATCAACAATAAAAGAAATTCAAATTACAAAATACAAATTACAAAATACAAAATGGAAATTATAAGATAGATGAAACATTCTGGTAAAGGACAAATGTGTGAAACACATTTGGATTGAGTGGATGGATTGAGTGTCCCAATGAAAACTGTGGAATGGATTCAACATAAAAGAGGGCCAAAATCAAACATGTTCTGGAAACGCCAAGCGGAGGAGGTGTGTTTTTAGGTGATTCTTAAAGACTGGCAGAGAAGGGGACAGCCTAACTGAGGGTGGCAACTGGTTCCAGAGTAACGGTGCTAGGACTGAGAAAGCCCGGTCCCCACGGGTACGACACCTAGACCGAGGGACAGCGAGCAGGCCTTGTTCAGAGGAGCGCAGAGCGCGTGATGGGGAGTGTCTTTTCAGGAGTGTGGCTAGATAGGGGGGACCACCACCCTGGAAGAAATGATAAACAAAGACGAGTATTTTGAATTGTGAGCGATAGCAAATCGGAAGCCAGTGCAGGGAGGCCAGAACTGGACTGATGTGGTCCCGTTTCCTGGTCCCAGTCAGGAACCTGGCAGCGCTGTTCTGCACAACCTGTAGGCGACGCAGTGTTGACTGACACAACCCTGCATATAGAGAGTTGCAGTAGTCAAGCCGAGAAATTACAAAGGCATGCAGTACTCGCTCCAGGTGGGCTCTCAACAGCATATGCTTGATTTTAGCAAGGCGTCTCAGGTGAAAGAAACTGGACCGGATCACAGAATTGATGTGAGCATCAAATTTAAGTCCAGCATCAAGTTTCACCCCCAAACTGGTAACAACTGGTTTTGAGTATGGAGAAAGAGGGCCAAGATCAGCATAACGATCCACATTCCTGCTGTTGGGGTGAAAAACAATGAGCTCTGTCTTTCCCTCTTTCAGATGTAGATAGTTGGACATTAGCCAAGACTTCACCTCCTTCACACAGGAGACAAAGGACTGAATAGAGTGACCTTTCTCCTGACACAACGGAGAGTAAATCTGGCAATCGTCAGCATACAGATGGAATGATAGGCCATGTTTACGAAAGATTGACCCCAAAGGTAGCAGATAAATGGCAAACAAAAGTGGACCAAGGATCGACCCCTGCGGGACCCCCCAGCAGAGCCCCTCCCAAGAAGAAAAAACATCACCCAGTTTAACGCAGAATGTCCTGTTGTGGAGATATGATCTAAACCAATCCAGAGCTGACCCTTTGATCCCAACCCATCGTTCCAAGCGATCGAGTAGAATCGCGTGGTCAACTGTGTCGAAGGCTGCTGTCAGGTCTAAAAGCAGAAGCAGCACAGATGTTCCCTGATCTAGTGATAGATAGATGTCATTTAAGACCCTCAGTAGAGCCGACTCTGTGCTATGGCCAGACCTGAACCCTGATTGGAAAACCTCAAACAGATCAGAGTCAGCTAAATGTGAGACCAGCTGCTGATAAACGACTTTCTCAAGCAGTTTAGATGTAAAGGGCAGGGTAGAGATAGGCCTGTAATTTTCTATCACAGAGACATCAGCACCAGGTTTCTTCAGGGTCGGCCGAATAACTGCTGCTTTCAAAGCAGCTGGGACCACACCTGTGNCTGGCAGAGGATCTTACGTGGTCAGTGCACACGGAAAATACAGTGAAGAAGGCACAGCAGCGCCTCTTCTTTCTCAGAAGACTGAAAAGATTTGGCATGAGCCACCACATCCTCAGGACCTTCTATCGCTGTGCCATTGAGAGCATCCTCACTGGATGCATCTCCGCCTGGTATGGCAACAGCACCGCTCACAACCGCAAAGCTCTCCAGAGAGTAGTGCGGTGTGCTGAAAGGATTATTTGGAGGTGAGCTTCCCTCCCTCCAGGACATCTATAGGAAGCGGTGCCTGAGGAAAGCGGGGAGGATCATCAAGGACTTGAAGCTCGCACACAAGAATTTCACTCGCATGTACTGTACCAGTGTACCTGCACATGTGACGTGACAATAAAAGTGATTTGATTTGATTTGATCTCTTCTAGATTTTAAGTGAGAGAAATGAACATCAGATTCCAATCTCTAAAAAATTCAGATATAATCTGAATAGTTTCTTAGAGTTATTTTTTGCTTCAAATTTCTGAGAATAAGTGATCAAAGCTTCCATTCAGGCCCTGTCCACAAGTAGCCGGGGATCTGCCAAAACTTAGATATTTTTCTACGTTTTGGCCTGTCGTCCACACGAAAACGGATCTTTTTAAAAACTCCGGCCAAAGTGAAGATCTGCGTTTTCTCCGTTTTGGGTGTCTGCGTGTGGACAGACAAAAGCGGAGTTTTAAGGTCCGCAACGTCACTTTCCGCGACAAAAAATGCTGACATCACGTTTGCGACCTGTGTTTACACTAGCCGACAGCATGGATGGCCTCAGAGCTGCGCTCGCTTTATCAATTGTCCAAGCGCGTTTTGCTTGTTTGTTTTTGCAAGCGGAATTACTGCTCCTTGCGGAAGACCACAGACGAAGGATGAGTTTAAGAACGAGGGAAGTACTGCCGCCTACAGGACTGGCATGTCCTTAACAACGTATTTATCCGGGTACGTGTGGACAGAGTTTTTTTTTAAAACGAGGTGGTGTGGATGCAAGTTTTTGTAGGGGCAGATATTCGTTTTTAAAAAACCCGGCTATGTGTGGACTAGGCCTTATTCTCTCGTTATTTCTTCACTGTGCTTTAAGGGGCTCAGCACACATGCAGGTATCTGAAACAGCAGCACCTTGTCTGTGCTAGAGCTTCCATTGTGTTTATCATGGACCTGTCTAATTACTGGAAACCCTGCTTTTGACCTCTTCATACCAGACTCTGCGCCGAGACACGAAAAAATGACTCAGAAACAACAAAGACGTCGAGCATCTCTGAACACGTTTAATTCACGAGTTTACAGCATTTTCTCCTCTGTGCTCACTCATGCTTGTTTTGGTGGTTCGGGTGCGCTCAGCACACGCTTTATCTGCAATAAAGTACCGCCTCCGTTTGATTGACAGCAACAGGCAGATTTCTCCACAGTTTCTTAAGATTGAAACTGTCAATGATACGGGACATGAGTCTTAATTTGCGGGACACGTAATGAAAATGCGGGACTGTCCCACACAAAACAGGACATCTGGTCACGCTACTGAGGAGACATTTCCACCATTAGAAAACAAAAGTGCACAGCGAGGAGGAGGGTTGAATTTTTATGAGTGAGTTGAAATGGACATCAAGGGATGCTACAGTAAGTGCAAGCCAAAACTGCTGAATGCTCATTTAAAGACCAAGTTCACAATTTTTTCCCCCAATACATTTGCAGTAGTCTCAAGTATAAATGAATGCCTTCTGAGTCGACCTCTGTGGTAAAAAGTGTCTGGCGCTGTTTTAGGAAGTTGAAGTGAGCCAGAGGAAAGGTGAGCAGAACACAGCAGAATTTTGAGTCTTATTTTGCGATATTTGGACATCTTGCCTCTGATTGGATAACAGCAACGCAACTCTTCCACATTTGCTCTGCAATGTTGACGTTTTATCTTCGCAAATAACACAAGCCTGAAGGAGCCATGTTGTGGAGTTGCTAATGCTAACATTAGCTTCTACTAGCCAAGGCGTGCTCTGTTCTCTCCTGGACGCCAAACCAAAAACAGCGTTCCCCGTCGTGAGTCAGTATAGTTGAGTGGCAGTGGCAATTTTTCCGTGTGATGTGGAATTGTCTGGCTTTTCTTATTCAAGCATTTCCCTGTGCATACATTTGGGCACCAAAACATATTTATATTTATGATTATTTAGTAGATCCTTCTTTTGCAGAAATAACAGCCTCTAAACCAGGGGTGTCAAACTCATTTTAGCTCAGGGGCCACATTGATGGAGATCTAGTCCCAAGTGGGCCGGACCGGTAAATTAAAAACAACTTCAGATTGTTTTCTTTGTTTTAATACAATCAATATAAAACAAAGCTGGAGCCTGAGGACAGTGTATCCAAAATAGTACAAGTACAATACCTGAAATGTACTTGAAAATTTGAATAAATAAATAAATAAAAAAACATTCCTTAGTGATTCAAAGAGCTTACAGATCACATGGCAAGATAAGTTTCATGCAGCACTTAAAGTATATTTGACTTATTTTACTTAACATCTTTTAGCTTTCACCAACACATCAACATCAGAAGTCACATCCTGAGTGGCAGCCAACTTCAGGATGTGATTCAAGTTCTTGTGTGAGCCTTGAGTGCAGCTTTGTTTTATTTATACTCATTACAGAGGAAACTTGCTCACAAAGATACGTTTATTTTCACTCTACATTGTAAAATATGAAAATAAAGTTTACACAACCATCCCGCGGGCCGGATTTAACCCGTTTGCAGGCCGGATCCGGCCCGCGGGCCGTATATTTGACACCCTTGCTCTAAACGCTTCCTAAAGCTTCCAATGAGAGTCTGGATTCTGTTTGAAGGTATTTTGGAGCATTCTTCTTTACTAAACATCTCTAGTTCATTCAGGTAAGTTGGCTTCTGAGCTTGGACATCTCTCTTTGACTCACACCACAGATTTACAATAATATTCAGGGGACTGACTCTTTCCTCCACCCATAACATTCCTTCTTATGCCCAAATAACTCAGTTTTTGCTTCATCAATCCACTGCACCTTATTCCAAAATGAAGCTGGCTTGTCTTGATGTGCTTTAGCAAACCTCAAGCAGTTCTGTTGGTGCTGTAGGTGGAGAAAAGGCCTCCTCTGCATCACTCTCACATACAGCACCTCCTTGTGTAAAGTGCACCAAATAGTTGAATGATGCACAGTGACTCCATCTGCAGCAAGATGCAGTTGTAGGTCTGTGGTGCTGGTCTGTGGGTTGACTCTGCCTCTTCTCACCATTCTTCACTTCTGTTTATCTGAGATTTTTCTTGGTCAGCTACTTGGAGCCTTAACTTGAACAAAGCCTGTGCTCTTCTACTTCCTCAATATGCTCCCAACTGTGGAAACAGACAGCTGAGCTCTCTGAGGCAGCTTTCTGCATCCTTCTCCTAAACCATGATGGTGTTTTCAGCTCATGTGAGAGTTGTTGTGAGACTCCCATGTTGCTACTCTTCAGACGAGGAGGGAAACTTACAGTTGGCTCCTTTAAATACTCTTCCTCATAACTGGATTCACCTGTGTATGGAGGTCAAGGGTCACTGAGCTTACCAAACCAGTTTAGAGTTCCAATAATTTGTTCTAAAGTTTTTGTGATCAATAAAATGACAAATTTATGCACTTGACTAATTTTGTTAAAACAATTATTACACACTTTCTGAACATCCTGTGAACTTTGTTTTACTTCTCAAATATCACCTAAATGATTTATATTTAACTGAAACGTTTTATCTTAACCATCAACAATTTATGCAAGAAAATCACGAAGATTAACAAGGCTGTCCAAACATTCACCTCTCACTGTAATTAAGTGCTTTACAGTTGCAGGCAACTTAACCGTTTACCATGCAACCTGAAAAACTTGCCACATAAATGTGACAACTGTATTCAAATATGATTTGAAACACAAAGACTCCAGTCTATTTGTGTTGGTATTTGGTGTAAGACCATTTTGGCTTCAATTAGCGCACAAGCACTTAGATATTATATCATGTCTGGAGTCACAAGTTTTACTCAGATACAACAAGTTGAGTGTCCGTTTGTTGCTTTTACATAACTTTTTTTTTGCGTTTTCTTTGTCACGCCCCCTCTGTCTAGGAGCTTCAGAGGGGATAACACAGGAAGCAGAAGAATATAAACCCAACTCCAGGAGTGTTCAACAGGACAAAAAAATATTTAAACACAAGATCACTCAAAGATGAGGTTTCAATAAATTACAAATTAAACACTGTAAAAGCAAATCAAATTTAACCAACTAGACTTCAGAAAACTCAAAATGCTGGTCAGACCCACAGCACTAGTACACACAGGAAGACTCCAACTTAACCAAAAATTCTTCGACTTCTAAGGCAGGGATATACACTCAACAAACAAAAACCAAAGCTATACTTCCAACCAACGAAGCACCATGCTTCAGACCATCCCAACAGTCCTTAAGTGTCAAATTGTCCTTAGCTCAGTAATCCAACATCCAAGCTCCAAAAGGACTAAACCACAGGGATTATGTGAAGGCAACATGTTTGCTTTATGATAAACCACCCAAATGGGAGAAAACACAGCAGCCCAGTGTCTTTCCACCCTTCCTCCTGAATGTTTGCTGAGCTCCTCCATAAATAGTCTCAGGTGACGCTGAGTGCAGAGTGGCTTCAGCTGCTGTCTCTACTGCTGATAGGAGGTGTGTCTCTCCAAGGTGCTGATCCTGCAGGCTGACTCTGAGGGAAGGATGGCACACAGACATTATCCTTGGTCCTGAAAGATGGGCACTAGAGACTATAGGTGCAGCAGCAGCAGAAAAAGGGCAGGAGGGCAGAGGAGCCACATTATGGGGACCATAACATTCTTGTATGTTTTGGAGAAAGCTCATTAAAAAAAATCAAGAAGTCAACCTTGTTTAAAAAACATGTTTTAATGACTTGTAACAACTATCAGCACATTTGTCAGACGCTACTCAGCGTTAATCACTATGAATGACAGAGCATTGTAGACTGAGATGGCTACAACATTACACACTTAACAGGTCATTTAGAAGTTTCTGTGTAATTAAAGCTCACTGATCTATTTACCTATCAACATCCAAAGGCAGTGGACCCTGATGTGATAAGGGCAAAGGAGGCTGCAGGAAACACGAAGGATGGAAAACGTAAATCAGCAGCACATGCACCAAGTAAAAATGAGAAAAAAAGAAAAAGAAAATCTGGCTGAAACTACACAAGAAACAGAACATGTCTTTTAATGAAGCAACCGTGGTCCTCGGTCATAATTTTCAAAGAAGCAGCCAAGATTAAAGTCAAAGGAGCCTCCCAATGGCTTCAAGTCTGCACTGCTTTGAAAAATACCCCCAGTGTACAAAGCACCCCCCACCCCCTTTTTTCACCCACCCCTTCTCCCTCTCTTTAACACTCCTCTTACTCTGTTTCTCTTTCTTTTCTCCTCTTTTTGTATATGTGGAGCTGCACTTTAGCCACCAATTCTCACTCCTGATCCCATCATTAAAAAGGCTCAGGCAGAACAAGGACTGCTCACGTTTGTGTGTGTGTGTGTGTGTGCGCGTGCGTGTGTGTGTGTGTGAGAGAGAGAGATGCTGACAAACCTGGGCCTGCCAACAGCCATGGCGTTCACTCTTTAAGTGCAACAGACACCTCCTCACCGTCTACAGAACTAACACTATGCCACGCGCGCACACAATAAGATGAATAATTGATCGGCCTGGGGCTTCACGTGTTAAGAACAGAGGAGGCGTGCCAGTAGCGTTTTCACTTCAAATTTGTATTGTCTTTAGTCTCCACAAGCCATCTACATTTCTAACACCTGCCTCAGTCAGATGTGCTCTGGTGCAGTAGCCCCGGTACCATCTTTCATCTCACACACACTGTTACTGGAAGAATAGGGAGGAACAAAAAAACACACACTTTCAAGAGATCATTATCTAGCTGGGAAACCAGGACACAAGTTCGATAGCTCCCCTCATCCCTGTGCCTGCACCGGTAGAAATCTTTGTTAGATCATTTCAACACCTTAAACATGAATAAATGGAGACTTTGCACCTGCGACTACTCTGGATCCTGTCTC
>SSNQ01034509.1:113034-126965 GCA_006942095.1 Nothobranchius kuhntae | reverse complement strand
TACTCTGTTTCTCTTTCTTTTCTCCTCTTTTTGTATATGTGGAGCTGCACTTTAGCCACCAATTCTCACTCCTGATCCCATCATTAAAAAGGCTCAGGCAGAACAAGGACTGCTCACGTTTGTGTGTGTGTGTGTGTGTGTGTGTGTGTGTGTGTGTGTGTGTGCGCGTGCGTGTGTGTGTGTGTGTGAGAGAGAGAGAGAGATGCTGACAAACCTGGGCCTGCCAACAGCCATGGCGTTCACTCTTTAAGTGCAACAGACACCTCCTCACCGTCTACAGAACTAACACTATGCCACGCGCGCACACAATAAGATGAATAATTGATCGGCCTGGGGCTTCACGTGTTAAGAACAGAGGAGGCGTGCCAGTAGCGTTTTCACTTCAAATTTGTATTGTCTTTAGTCTCCACAAGCCATCTACATTTCTAACACCTGCCTCAGTCAGATGTGCTCTGGTGCAGTAGCCCCGGTACCATCTTTCATCTCACACACACTGTTACTGGAAGAATAGGGAGGAACAAAAAAACACACACTTTCAAGAGATCATTATCTAGCTGGGAAACCAGGACACAAGTTCGATAGCTCCCCTCATCCCTGTGCCTGCACCGGTAGAAATCTTTGTTAGATCATTTCAACACCTTAAACATGAATAAATGGAGACTTTGCACCTGCGACTACTCTGGATCATTGGTGTAAAAATATGCTAAGTGTATTCTAGGCCTACTCAAACAGTTATTTGTCCATATATCGTCTGTTACCCTTCTAATAGCTTGTACTTAAGTTTACATGCTATTCTGATTTATTTTGTTCTAGGAATAGGGAGTCTAACCCTTATTTCACACTGGAAGCATCAGCGGTCTGCAGACCGGCAGCGGAAAGGCCCACTCACGAGCTTTAATGCGGTCCAGTACACACCGGGAGAGTCCAACGGTTTTCATGCTGGACCCGCGAGATCACAAGATCCATCGAGACCCAAGTTCCCGATTTGTTCATGCAAACCACTATTAAACCAAAAAGAAGGAATCATGTTTGACATTGCTGTATGATGTTGTATATTATGTTGTTCCTCACTACTGCCAGGATTAAAGCCATGAAAAACACACCCTTGCACTTCTGGAATGATGCAGGGAGTAAATACGCTTTTAAATCACACGCAAACTACATATAAATGAAATAGCTGCAATACCTTTATTTTGAAAAATTTAAAATGAAACTGTGTGTGAGTTCCTGTCTGGCCCAATGCTAACTGAGGGCATGTCCCAGAAGCAACTTGTGGCAAAAATAGAACCTGATCCCATCTCTAGTGGAACAATGCACCGCTTCTGAGGCGCCTGAAAATCGCTGCTGGTTTAAAAGACCCCCATAGACAACAATGGCTTTTATTTGCAACAGTGACGTTCTGCTGCCATTCTGCGCCACTGATGCTCCCAGTGTGAAATAAGGGTTAGTCTCCTCCCTTTCCCGTCGGCTCATGGGTCCCCGGAAGAACAAATAAATGAATGCAAGTCAACGGAGCTAAGAGAGCTATTTTCTAATCTGCTTTGCCTTACGCCCTGGATCGAACATACGTATGTTGTAGTTGAATTTAAATGAAAATTAATGATGGGTGTTTCGACCACGCCAGTCGCGTACTTTGAGATTTATCAGCTTATAAAAGTTCGTAATTAGCATGACTACAAATCAGACGTCGGCACGTCGCACATGTGACGTCACCACAGAATCTCGTCTCCCCTAGCGTAGCTGCTACTTACCACGTGGCCATATTTATGGCGGTTCTTTTCCTCCATGTCTGGTTCGATGACGTCACTTTGGTGATGCACATTTGTAGTCCTGGACATATTTTCACACAAAACCTTAAACTTTAAAACTTCCAACAGTTTGAAAGGATTCTTTTGATTAAACATCTGCGTGAAGTCTTGAGCCTGACAAACACAAATAACGATCTCAAAATAAAAGCTCCCTCTTCTTAAAAAGGGCAAAACCACAATACCAACACCAGAGCTGTTTGGACACAAATACAACTTATGATTACAAACTTACAACAAAGAAATGTGGTTAACGTACTATATGGTGTTGATAGTGCCATTTCAACTTTGATTTATTTTCTTCTGTTTCAGTTAATTTCCAACAAACACTCATACAATACCTAATAGTTTAAATAAAGTTTAAAGAAGTTGTATCTAAATGCTACTTTCTGCTCAAGCTGTGGCAACATCCGCGTTTGCCAGCGCATCAAACTTTCTTTAGGCTTTAGGTGCGCTGAAGATGTTTTTAAAAGTCTGAAACAAGTTCAGCCTCAGCCTTGACGTGCCTGCCAAGCTGTTCATAACTATGTAATGTCCTCATGCATTATAAAGACCTGGCCACAGCTGAAAACAGCAGTCAAAAACAACAAGTGATCAAAGATCTTGAAGTTGACTGATGAAGAACTGAGATGGCTTGACCTTAAACACACTCGGGGTCCCCGGTGGACACCCTTACCAACCCCTTACCCCGTAAACACTACTGTAATATTAAAACACCAAAGATGTCAAAGCCCTCTAATGTTTGTTGCCCCCTCTGTGGATTGGGATGTTTTGCCCACGATTATGACATCACCGAGGACCTGAGCAGCAAACTATCAAAGGCGCTGCGGTGTTCTATCATATTCATCAATTGAAAATATTCATATGCAGATACACCCTCGCCACCCTGGAAGGGGAAGCATTGCCTTCATAAAGGCACCAATCCACTGGCAACACATGAAAAGGTACAAAACATCAAACGGCACTGGGAGAAGAAAATTAAAAATACAAAACGTTGGGGCAACTGGAAGACTTGTTAAAAGGAGAGGAAATTCTTTTTAAGAGCTAATGATTGAGCAGCCACTGATTAATCTGTGATGGCTTTCTTGGCCAGCTGCCTCACGTTACTTTTGAATTAGCATGTTGGGTGATCAATACAAAGAGCTTGAGGTGGTGTTTCTAATTAAGGTAATTCATGGTGTGGCTGATATTGGTGAATTAATGATTGCTTGTGTAAAATCTTCAATAAGCAAGAAAAACAAAACTGGTGGTTTGCTGTTATGTTGGATCCAAGAGGCTGCATGCTGTTGCATTTGGTTAGCGTTGCCTGTGTGGAGTTTGCATATGTTCACATGTTGATGTTCTTCTCTGGTTTCTTCCCACAGGTCATGCATGTCGGTTAATTGGTGAGTCTAAATTGACCTGTGCGAGCTTGCGTGCTTCTTCATCTTTATTTGTGCCCTTTGATGGACTGATGACCCGTCCAGGTTGTGCCCCACATCTTTCCCAGTGATATGTGGAGATGGATGCCCGCTCCTCATGACCCTGTACAGGAACTACTGGGTATTAAAAATGAATGAATGAATTCTTTCTGAGCAGTGGCCCTACAGATCACAATGGAGACACTTATAATTAGCAAATTTTCTATTAATACCAGAAATTAACATTTCCATACATGTGAGTCTAGACCAGTTATACATTGGTGGACTGGTCCAGATCAACTTTAGAAAAAGCAATGGAATCTAAAAAATAAAACACATGCATAAAATGCTAAAGAAGATTAGAAATCTCTTTAGGTACAAAACATAATCATGTTTTTTCATAGCAAGATCAGAGATTTTTGTAGTGCTACGGTAATAAATCTGCAGATCTTTGGGACATTGATCCTGAAAATCCTGATGTTAAAGGTAAACCATGCAAGATTTTAATGGTGAAATAATCACAAAACAGTCTGTTGCGTGAGTCATGTTAGAAGGAAGATTGCATTGAAACAGATTTCCTTCTCAGGCAGCTGGAGGGGTCGTCAGTTTTTCTCCTTTCAAAAAAGCCAAAGAGGGATGTAGTCTGAACTTGAGACTGTTCTCCACACCTTCATCTCCTCACGCTTAGAATACTGTAACTCTCTTTTCACGTGTCTGAGCAGAACCTCCCTGAACCGTCTACAGGTGGTTCAGAATGCCTGTGCTCGGCTTCTGACCAAGTCCTCCAAACACACCCACATCACCCCACTTCTCCTCCAGCTTCACTGGCTGCCAGTCAACTTCAGGGTTCATTTCAAGATCCTGGTTCTGGTCTATAGGGCCTTACATGGACAAGCACCATCTTACATTGGTGATCTTCTCAGTCCCTACACCCCCAGCAGGTCCCTGAGGTCCAGTGACCAAAGCCTACTGGTTGTGCAGCACCAGGCTAAAGGCCAAAGGTGACAGATCATTTGCTGCTGTGGCCCCCAGACTCTGGAACTCTCTTCCCCTGAGCCTGAGATCAGTGGACTCAGTGGTCTGTTTCTGGATCGATTTCAAAATACTTTTAAAGGTTTTTAAGTGTCTTAATGGTCTTGGGCCTTCTTATCTTTCAGAACCACTTTTACCGTATGAACCCACGTGGTCTCTGCACTTCTCTGGCAGCCGTCTCCTTGTCATCCCTAAAGTCAGGACACATATTCACGGCAAGGCGTCCTTCCAGTACTACGGTCCTCGCCTCTGGAATGAGCTACCAGGGGACTACAGGGCTGCTGAGAACGTTCATGTTTTTAGAAACAGGCTCAAGACTCATCTTTTTAGCTTAGCTTTTAACTGAATACTATCCCTTTTTAAATTATTTAATTACTTAGGTTATTTATTTATCAATTTTTTTTTATTTTATTTAATGTATTCTTTCTTTATACGCGCTTTTAAACAGTTTTTTTAATCATGATTTATGATCAACTTTATTTTAATATCTACATAACTTTTTATATTACAATTCTCATTTTAGCTTCTTTGATTTTATATTTTAACCTTCATTTAACCTTTTTCCAGTGCTTCCTCTGTGGGAGCCCTCTGCCCCGGTGGTGGTGGTCGGCTGTGGTGGCCTGGGTGCTTTCCAGGTGTGCCTAGGTGGAGGTGGGGGTCTCTGCCCTCCCTGCCCTGGGTGCCCTGTGTCAGTGCCCCGGCTGCTGCTGTGGATCTGCTGCTGCCGGGGCGGATGGCTCCCCTGATGGTGTTTCCTTATCCTTATCTTAGCTGGTCTGGCTCATCTGATCTCAGTCAATAGTGTTTTTTACCATGGGGAAGGGGGCATGTATGTATGTGTGTATGTGTGTGTGTGTGTGCGCGCGCGTGCGTGCGCGCGTGTGTTTGTGTGTGCGTGTGTGTGTGTGTGTGTGTGTGTGTGTGCGTGTGTGTGCGCGCATGTGCGTGTGTGCCGGAGGATGAGTGTTGTGAAGGAGTTTTTTATTGTCTGACTGTTTTTAAAATTCTGGGGATGGGAGGGAGTGTGGGTATGCGGGGCCTTTTTAATTTGTTAAGCACTTTGAGTTGCAAGTACTGTAGGATAAAGTGCTATATCAATAAAAGTTGATTGATTGATTGACTGATTAAAAATCAGCTAATAACACCTGGTCAGGCTGGCTTTGGTGTGACCTTCATTACCACCCTCTCCTTGTTCTGCTCTTTCTACCAACTCCGCTTTCCCAAGATCCACTGATTTCCGTCATTCTTATTCATTATCTTTCCCTTGGCTTACATTTTTGAATCACAATTTTGAATTTTTCAAATTTTTATGATTTTTTATTCAAAAAAAATTTTTTTTGTTAAGCGCCTCGTGTATTTTTTCATGAGAGGCACCATATAAAAGATTGTTTTCTTTCTTTCTGTCTTTACAGTCAGTGAGCCAGTGGGGTTGCTGTGTTCAGGTAATGCTGCAGCACCACATGTGTAATTCGTCACCGGCCACCAAAACGCAGCAGGATGCTTGGAGGGACTTTTGAGGGGGGAGGGTGTAAAAAAACACTAAATGGTTCCTGAGTGCAGCCACTCCATTGCTCCCCATGGGGATGGGTCAAATGCAGAGATGTACTTTCACCAGTGTGTGATGTAGGACTTTAAACTAGGCTAGAGGCTAGCAATGCTAACGGTGAGTTAGAAAAAAATAGTCTGCTCTAAAAATATCTCCAGCTACTTTTCCATTTAACAACAGCTCTATTTTACGGTGAAATGTATTTATCTACTTATCAACTTACTGTGTATGACCTGTCTTTGATCATCATCTAGAATCTTCTGGTGCTGATCCGTATAGCTCAACTGCCAACAAACTCACAGAAGTGAGAAAGTCACTTGTTTGTTTGGAAATTGGGCTGCAGTAACCAAATATGGCCACAGGATGTCATTCTTACTTCATTCTTACAAATTGTACCTTTAATGCTTGTTCCTTATGGCGCGATACCGCACCATAGTTCGTTCAGTGATGGATTATTCATAGTGGATGGACTAATGTAGAATGTATTGGAGCTCTATGGCAGATGCTCCAATTTTTCCAAAAGACAAAAACAAAGCCTCATGGCTTTATTGGTCACAGCGAGGTTCGTTTTTTTTTTACTTGAGAGTAATAGGTAAGTAATTAATAAGTAATAGTAGTAAGTAAGTAATAGGTAGTAATAGGTTTTTATTTTGTTGCTAACATTTTTTACGCTTTTCTATTCACCCTGAAAAAATGTTAATGTGATTTTTCTTTCTGGTAATCCTTACAGAACAACTGTTTAGGGTGAGAAGGTCACCCGTGTCATTTACTGTCAGCATGAGCTGACAGCTGTAAAGCTGATAAAGCTTTACACACAAGTTCAACCATAAAGCAGTCGCACATCAATTCAAAGCACCTTTCTTAGTCCACTGCCACTCCACAAGAAAATGTTGTCAATGAAATAACTGCTTATGTTGCTGCTTATGCATAATCTTAGGGCTTCTTCTTCCTCTTTTTACCATGGGCCTCCAAGCAACTATTAAACCTGGAGACTTTACTAGAATAAGGCTGTGATGTAGTGCAAGACATCAAAAACAAGGTGCCACATTTTCAAACACAGAGGTAGGTTAAGTGGCAAGAAACGCCAGGGAACGACATTTCAGAGGACTCGGGGTTGCGCTGCGTGCTTATGCCAGCAGAAATGGCTTAAATACAACCCCATGAATATGCGATTTCTGTATGAAGATTTTGACAACAAAGGACCCACTGCGTGGTTTTTGATGAGGCTAGATTTTCTATGTTTGAGTGTGTGTGTGTGTGCGCGCGTGTGTGTGCATGTGTGTGGCAGGTTTTTGCTATTCTGCCCTACTTCTATCTCTTATAATTCCCAATTAGAGGCGTGAGCAAAAAGGACTGGTGGTTAGAACAGATGTTTTAATTACATGATGCCAAGGTCTTTGGAAAATTAGTCACAAGACAACAACCTTATGTAAAAGGCAGATCCAGGTGAGAACCCCTGCTCCATTGCAGTAATGTTATAATGATTTATTATCATCACTTTGGTTATTTTTGAACATGTAAAGGGGTGTCATTTTCCTTTTTTCCTTCATTGTACACGGAGTTATAAAGGTTTGGTGTTACCTTTGCTGACATGTTGACGTAACTAATAAACGTAACAAAGACATTTAAAGGTGTGGTTGCATTTTTTAATCAATGCATCTGCAGTGGTCTCTAGCAGGAATGAGTGCCTTGTTAAGTTTTGGAAACTAGCAGTGAGCCAGGTCAGAGTTGAGCTGAGTGCAGTGGGATTTGGTGTCTTATTTCCTGATATTTGGACATCTATCTTCTGATTGGCTAACAGCAACACGCTTCTACCACTGACTCTGTTCGCTTTGCAATGTTGATGTTTTATCTCTACAAATAAAATAAGCCTGAAGGAGTTCTGCTGTGTGGTGGAGTTGCTAATGATAACAGGTTCTACTAGTCGAGACATTCTTTGCTGTTTCCTGGACACTAAACCAACAACAGCCTTCCCCGTCACAAGTCAAGATGGGTGAGTCCATGTTAAGTGACTGTGTGACGTGTCATGATTTTCAAATCCTAGATTTTGACTGTCTATTTTCTGTCTGAAGCTAATGCAGAAGATTGGTGTAGGAGACTATTTCCATGTTCAACCTGCATGAAAAACTCAGAATGACCTGTTATAATCAGAAATAATCATTAGAATGTTTTTTTCAATGAACCACAAGAATAACAGAAAAAGAAAAAGAATAACAAATCAATTTATGGAAAGCTTGAGTGAGTTATTTTTAATTGGTATTAAATGATATACATAGGTTTAAATAAAAAAATTGAAAGAAAACAAGAAAACACACAAGTAAATATTTTATTTAAGACATGGCTGGTGGCTTTTAAAGACCAAAGGTGACAGATCATTTGCTGCTGTGGCCCTCAGACTCTGGAACTCTCTCCCCCTGAGCCTGAGAGCAGTGGACTCAGTGGTCTCCTTTAAAACGCAGCTGAAAAGTCGCCTGTTCAAGCTGGCTTTGGTGTGACCTAGATCACCACCCTGTCCTTACTCTGCTCTCCCCACCTATCTCTCTCTCTTTCTTTACATTTTTAATCACAATTGTCAATTTGAGCACATTTTAAATACATTTTTAATAATTCTCTAAAACTTTTTTTATATTTAAATTTTTTTTATTTTGTGAAGCGCCTCTACTTATCTTGAGAGGCGCAGTAGAAAATATCTATCTATCTTTCTTTCTTTCTTTCTTTCTTTCTTTCTTTCTTTCTTTCTTTCTTTCTTTCTTTCTTTCTTTCTTTCTTTCTTTCTTTCTTTCTTTCTTTCTTTCTTTCTTTCTTTCTTTCTTTCTTTCTTTCTTTCTTTCTTTCTTTCTTTCTTTCTTTCTTATTTTTTCTTTCTTTAATTCATGGTAGAAAACAACCAAACAAACGCTTTGAAGATTGAGTTATAATCAAGTTGTTATTAAATGTTCAACTGGGAAAACTCATTTACAAGATTTATATAAATCTATATCTAAATCTAAATATATTAAATAGTTCAGGTGTTTTAAATTGAGTTTCTGCTAAAAGTTCAGAAATTTATCATAGAATAGAATATCTGCTCTGCCCTCCTGCTTCACTGGGCAGACAGATAACCACCATCTCATTAACATAGTCGAAATATCTTAAAGGACAGACAATAACATTGTCTAATTATAAAAAAGGGGTTTGTGACTCTTATAGAGTCGGAGCAATGTCCCTTTATTGTCCCACAGTAGATTTTGGTGTCACAGCAGCATTCACAACAGGAGCAAAGAAGAGCAAAAATAAAGAGGAATTAGGAATAAAAGGATGTTCACTGAAAAAAATTTCTTAAAAAAGACTCAATTGAATTTAGAGCATTTTAACAATAGAACTAAACAGTGAAAAAGACTATAGCAGCTTGTTATAGGGAGTTATAACATGAATGGAGAAATGTGCAACTGAGATATGATTAAGTTCAAATAGAATAACAACAGATTTGTGCAAAGAACAAAGCAGTAGAGAGGCAAAAACTGTTTACCTTCTCTGTTGGGAGCACTGGTGGATGTACGAACAGCTGGAGGAAGGGCCTATGATAAGTTCCTTCATGCACCGAGAATGTTACAGAAATTTGGCACATGGACCTCGATGATCTTCAATGAGATGAACACTGATGTAATGAAGGATGAAGGTAACCTCTGAAGTTTAGTAGGAATTTGGTCACACAGCTTATTTTCTTACACCCATGGTACTCCTGTTTTATTGCAACAGTGCTTTGGACTGGAAATACTTCAAAATTATTGCTTTTCAAACATAATGTACAGACCATGGGCGTATTATTTAAAAAAAAAAGAATATATCCCCTCGCAATTTTATGCCTGCACCAAATTTCATGAAGCTGATGGATAATAAGCCACATGTTATTAAAAAATCACATTATCTAACCCACAAAATCTCCATGTGCTTCTCCTTTAGCTTTATTTCCACATTCACTCTCCATTTTACTTTATTTTAACAGTCCGCTTTCCCTCCAAAGCTCGGGTAAAATAGCTCTCCTTATGACTTAAGCAGAATTGACAATTAGGCAACGAGCTGGAGCATAGGTCTCTGCAGTGGGTCCCTGATGGCACTGTACTGCAGATGAAGAGATTGAACCACCACCATCAGTGGATTCCTGCCTCTGATTGGCTGCTGTAATTGGTACCCTCTCTGTAACACTCACATTCCATCACACTTTATTAACGCCCATCATTGAGTCAAAAGCTAATCTTTTATTCTGTTTTGCAATTATTGTAAAGTGGCGGGCTTTAAATGAGGAGGAGGAGATAATGAAATTAACTTCCTAACTTAGAGCAATTCTCTGTGGCACAATGATCAGACGTTCTCTTGGTCTGGGAAATGTATGCAAATTTTATGCATCTATCATTAGTTATTACCACTGCAGCAACATAAAACACAGTTTTCTTGAACAATTAGACTTAAAATGGTGCATGTTAATCAGTCAGGGGAGGCCTGCGTGCATGCTAAACCCACAGTAATTGAAAAGTCTGAACTTTTGACACTTTTTGGAGGAGTGTTTGACAGCTGTGGTGGTTTGTTTACATCCTGCTGTGTCTGTGCGTGTTCATACTAAAAGCTTGTTTCAAATTACCTGCGAGCAGCCATGGGGATTATTCAAGGTCTTATTGTGATTATTGTAAATGCAAATGATTGAACGTTTAAAGAATTTATTTGTTTGAAATTTCTGAAATATGAATAATATTTGTTTATTTACTCAGTTTGAAATCAAGCATGCTGCAACCATGAGGCAGTTTCAGCGGGGCGGATCAAAAGCAGGAGACTTAAACCTAGCTTAAAGAGCAAGTCAGCCCTTACCAGTCTTACTTCACTCCCACTTCCTGTTTGAAAATGCAAAAAATACTGTTGCCTGGCAGACTAAGAGGGCGAAACCACTAACACACGCACGCACACACACACACACACACACACACACACACACACACACACACACACACACACACACACACACACACACACACACACACACACACACACACACACACACAGGCTCACAATGACCAACACATTCTTACACCCGAAGCGTCGAAAAATGACGATGAGTGACCAAGGCTGTGTCTCAATTCAGGGTCTGCATCCTACGTCGGCCGGTTACGTCACAGCGCCGCGACTAGGCCTGTCCCAATTCGAAGACCCCTTCAAATACGGTCGACGAATGCGGCCTTCTTTTCGCCTGAATGAAGGATGGGTCCAGTGTATCCTTCAATAGGTAGCATTTCCCAAGATGCCTTGCGGGCCGGCCAGCAGAAAAACTTTAAAACAATGGCGGACAGTGAAGCGGGAGCTGTTGGAGAGGATTGCGCATATAAATGTCAGTATAAACTTGAAAACTGTTAGGTTAAGGACTTTTTGTGATACATGAACGTCATTTTAGTTAGAAATGTTACAGTAAAAGTGCTTGTATTGCGGTCTCGGCACGTATGTTCGGCCGCTCGGTGTCGTACTTCTCCCGCTACGTTTTCCCCCTGATTTTAATAGAAGTTTGTATTTTAGGGACAAAAGAGAAAACCAGGGACTTTATTAAGCTTAGGGCGAAGATGGAAAACATGATCACTGGAGCAAAGTATTCGGCGGCTGTGGCATGGAGGTACAATAACATCTCATATTTTAAAAACTGGTTTCAGTTTATTTTTTTCTGCGAAAACATCAAAGGAATAACCCGTTGTCCTCTTTTCTCTTCCTGTTTCTTTTCTCACATGTTTGTTAAGACTATTCTGGAGAAAATGGGCATCCAGGGGAAGGTGCCAGCGATGACCAGCTTCTGGAGCTGATCAGGGAGGACATGAGGCTGCAGAGGGAGGCAGAGCAGCAGAGAGCACAGGAGAGAAGGGAGAACTTTGACAGGCTTTTTACTTTGCTAGAAAAAATGGTTAAGAAAGATTAAACATGTACATATAAAAGAAATATCTAAATAAAATCAGTTCTGCATTAAACTCTTGAATTTTATTTTTGTTTACAAATGAGAATTGTTTACTAGAGGGTATCCGCTGGGTCTTGAAAAGTCTTAAAAGGTGATAAATCAGTTTTGGTCAAATTAAGACCCTTAGAAATTATTAAAAACTATTATCACATCTTTGCTCAGGCTCAGTTTGTCGAAAGTATTTTCTCTGAATTAGCTCTCCAACAGTCAAGGAAATGATTAAAGATCTAAATAAAACTTTCAGCTCCATTGTTTAAAGTTCCTTCTCCCTTCTGCTCAGCGGTTCCACGGTTGCTAGGCGATGGAACGTTCGCCGAGGGAGTGGCGGGAATTCATGAAGGCTAGGCCTGTCCAAATTCACAGCCGTTAACATCCGGTCTACCCGGCCGACAGAGGACCCAGCCCACGTTGGCCGAGTAGACTGGGTCCTTCGAAGGATGCAGACCCTGAATTGAAACACAGCCCAAGTGTTTGTTTCCGACGCGTTGGGAGCCCCAGCATGTCGGGAGGCAACGCACTGTGCCAGAGCGTAGTTTTCCAACTGCCACAGTAAAATGAAGATTTCACCACATTCTGACCTTTACCCTACAGCTATTTAACCTTCCCAACCCCATCCTAACCTTAACCCTCTTGCGTTTTCAAAACCTTTTTCTAGTTGTAACGTCCCTCTCCAACGCGGTTAACGGGAAGTTTAGAATGAGAAACTGGACTAAGGTTCGGGTGTGGGTGAGGGGGAGGTTAAATAGCAAGAGGTTAGAGGTTAAATGTGCATTTACCGTTGGTGTCGGAAACCAACACTCTGGGACAGCGCCTCGAATGGGACTCCCAACGTGTCGGAAACAAACGCTTGGTCACCCATCATTATTTTTTGACGCTTTGAGTGTGAGAATGTGTTGCAGACATTGTGACATCATTTTCATTTCATTTATTTATAAAGCCCCTTCTGCGACCAATGCAGACGCCCAAGGTGCTGAACACAACACAATTAAAACCTAAAACATCAGAACAAAATACAACAATCGTAAAACCAACATAAAATCAATAAAAAGAGGACAGTAAAAGCAAAAAATAAAATCCTGAAAAACATTAAGAGGCCGGGGCATCGAAACTGGGTAAAATTTGCTAATCCTGAAATGCCTTGACAAAAAAATGGTTCTTAAGGCGAGTCTTAAACACCTCCAATGAGGGTGACTGACGCACCACCAAAGGCAACTGGTTCCAAAGTGCAGGTGCCAACACCGAGAACACACGGCCCCCCTGTGACCTGCACTTAGTGTGTGGAACGATCAACAGCTCCCTGCCGGCTGAGCGAAGGGCCCGCGAGGGGGCATGCCTATGCAAAAGGTTGCCAAGATATGCTGGAGCAGTTCCTTGTACGGCCCTGTATGCCAGTACCAAGACCTTGAATTTTGAATGTACCAGCCAACATCATAGTTTACCTCTTAGCCAATAGTGTTGGCACATTTAAATTCAAATGCAGTGAAGACAACAAAAACAACACAATAACACAGTATTTGCAAGCACCTTGCCTTAAATTCTCTTTAATTCTCTTGTATGCACAAACTGCTTATTATTTTCCAAAAAGTAGGATTGATATGTATTGTGCATGTGTGTGTGTGTGTATGTGTGTGTGTGGGGAGGGGCGGGGGGTCATTTTGCCTTGGCCCCCAAAATGTCTTGAAACGGCCCTGGGTATGTGACTGAGTGTTGAAGGTGATCTGAATTGTATCAACTGTATAACTATGACATGTGTATAACTTATTGTTTTATACAGGTAAAAACATGAACTGGAAATAAATCTACATACATTTTACTTTTCAACACTTTTTGTTTTCTTGTTTTTCTTGAACTATTTTCCTGTCCTGTCTGTCTCTCATCTTCCTGCATCTCCTCTAAACTCTCCAGAAAAACTGTTGCCTGGATTCTTACCTTTTCACCTCATCAGTTACTTCTGAGCAGATCAAAGGCATCTCCTGACTGCAAAGCGGAGTGCGCGTTTCGATGCTGCGTCAGTGAGGTGAAATCACCACAGTGCAGGTGTTGAGCTCCGCAGTAGCAGAGCGCTTCAGGCACAAATAAGACAGAAAGTAGAGAACATGTGCAGACATGAACGATTGTGTGTTAATTATAGTTTTATGGTTGCGCCACTTTGAGAATGGACCGTGCGCTGGAAGCAGCTGCCT
>SSNQ01034509.1:74263-112978 GCA_006942095.1 Nothobranchius kuhntae | reverse complement strand
GGAGCGCTGCGCACCAACGATCATCGCTGTGCCGCTCTCTGTGCTCTCTGGTCAAGAGTCCATGAATGATGTAATAAAGGTAGAAAACTTTTTTCCGGCTCCCCTGGATGTGTAGGATATACAGCTCCCCCATAATTCGATCCCTACTCCTGGATGAAAAACCGGACATTTTCATCAATACAAGAACCCCCAGTCCGGACGCCTCGGACAGAGAGTGAAAAGTGGACACGGTCCATCTCCTTTCCTTTTTATATTGTTTTCTTTCTGTAAACATGCTGTTAACTTGCTTTGCGCATCTAATTGAAATCTGTCTTTATCATATATATATTATTTTTTCATAAGCTTGCATTTGGTGTCACTTCCCCGGCGTGGTGCCCTACACGCTGTGCGTGGTGTGCGTGTGCGGAGCGCTGGCGCTGTTGGTTCACTTGCTCTTTTTAGAGAAAACAGCTTTGGCATCAACTTCAGACTATTTACACTTGGGCTTTTCTTTGAGTCAGGAGCTGATAGAGGTACTCAAGCGCTTTCTTTCGAAAAAGGACATATTTGCATCTTCTCCGACAGAGTACGGTGGACTGCCCTGTTTGACATTTGTAGCTGTAAGTGTCCAATAGCATGCAGAGACCGTTTGAAAGACAATTACGCCCCACGACTGAGCTCTGTCTATGGGTCTTGGCTAGACTACATATCCACATATCCATTCTGGTTAGCCAGACTAACAACAAAATGCTTTTGAATAACTTTCCTCTGTATTTACCACTACTCATAAGAGGGTCTGAAGCTTTTAAAATGGGATCTTTGTAAGAGAAAGATGCAGAATTACACTCTGTATTATAAGCTCATATTAGTGGAGTTTTACCTTAAAGGATGCAAACAACACTTTTAGAATGACAGCAGCTCTGTTGCTCAACATATCCGTTTGACTTTTGCCTAACCAATAAATTTAAAACTCAATAAGCACTGCTCCCCACCTCCTCCTCCTCCTCTTCCTCGTCTATCACCACTGGCCCCAAAGCTCAGAGGCCTCTACAGACGAGCTACCATCCCCAGCCACCTCATCAGTCACCCTGGGCAGCCTCTCCCCTAACGGGACCCCCTGATGCCCAGTAATGGCTGTTTGATGACCCTCATAAAAGGAGTCAATGTATCGACGAAGCCCTTTGAAGACAGACCTAACTCATATGGGGATCAATTCAGCCAATTCATAAGAAAAGCACCAATGGTTGGGGAAGATGTGTGTGTGGGAGGGGATTGAGACTCTAGATCACAAAACGTGTGACCTCGCACATGTTCACACACACACACACAATTTGTTTAAATGATATTATTATTAAATAATCAAATCTGTCTGAGATCAGATTATCGGCTAGAACATTATATTAGGAGTCGCTGCTGTCTGTCACGCTTTGTTCTTAATGCCATCCACGTTTGCTGCCAATGCTTTCTAGGAAATATCAAGCTGCGTGTGCTGGAAATTTATATTTATTATAAATAAATCTGGTAAACAACTATTTATTACATTAAACCCGCCTGAAAAGCAACGCATATAGAACAACTTGTTTTTTAATGCTTCTGTGTTTTTATTTTCCTCTTCCAGTATTTATTTAAAAGGTAAAAGCTAAAATAAGACTTTTATATTTCCTCTGTTCTGAGAGGTCTTTGAAACATGAGACACGTCTGATCAGGTGAGATGATCTTTTTTCAGTTTGCTCCCAGAATAACCAGCTTCTTCTGCACTGGCCTCTGCCGACCTAATGAGACCCCGTGCCCAGGACTTCTCAGCGTGCTTCGGCTCACCAACCCGCTTTTGCTCCACCCAGGGAACAGAAAAGGAGCCAGGAGGGAGTGTCGGGGTGCTGTGGCTCCAAACACAAATCTCCACCCTCCTGTTTCATTTGCATGTACAGAGTCAGGAGTGACATCCACAGAGAGGCAGCCATTTGTGAAAGTTTGGAAGAAGAAAACAGAATGAAACAGAGGCTTCCTTTGTGACAAGCAGCTTAATTTTGGTTCAGATTATTTCTGTCATCTTCAGGAAAAAGAAATAAAAGGTGATAAGGAAAGTTTGCCACCACAGTTCCTGTCCCAAAAAGCACCGATAAAGGTGGCAGGTGACATAACCGGAAACAAACAAACAAAACAAGCTTTGTATGGAGTTGTTTCTCTTTTTAAAGAAATCCAGTGCCGGGTCCTGCCAGTGAGGAGAGAGTGGAGAGCCTCTGTCTGCAGCTCCAAAGAGGATGAGACTGCATGGCTAATGAGGCAGCGCTCCACTCTGACTCCATAGAGAACCCAGCCTTTTCTTATTCCCATTCATCATTAATTCAACAACGCTGATCATTTCATTAGCTTTTTTTTCTTCTGTTCTCTTACTTTTTTCCCGGGCCTTTATCAATAAATGATGGACAGTGGACCGAGGGCTGCCCCTGCTTAGCTAAACACACTCTTTTCACATCTGAGTTTCTAATTTGGCTTTCAAACCACTAAATGTGTGAAACTTATTTCCAAGGTTAGGAATTAGGCATTTCAATCAGCTGGGGTAAATACATTGGACTATTTATGAGGTAAAACATCTGGAGGCCAACATCTCACTGGGTCTTTGATCATTAGAGAAATTTGTTGATGTTCAGCTAAATTCTCACAAAATTGGTACAATTGACACATTTCTGACCAGTTTTGTGTTTGGCCGAGTCACATGGGGGACGGGACAGATGCTAACTGTTTTTTGTAATTGCAAAAGGCAGTGGCAGGACATAATGATGAATCTTTTGCGCTAACAGACATCATAGAGGAGACGCTTTATTAGATAGTCGTAAATGTTTTGTTTCAACACATACAACAGTCCCGTGCAATCCATCAAATCCCATTGTTCTTTTCGAAACACAGAGTATTGATTTGTTTTTACCTTTGTTAGCTGACAAGTCTCAGCTAACACTTTAGCCCTCCTCAGAGCACCACCAATGTTGGTGTCGTCACTTCCTTCTCCGTTTATCTGCGGGCAGCAGAGGACGACTCTAAATGGAAGTGGCGCCACTGACATCGGTGACCTCTGATGATGGCTAGAGTCATTAAAAACATATATTTTTTACTTAGCTCTGTAAAAAAAGAACAAAGTAGTAGTCAACTAATCGTCAATAAAACTGAATAAAAATGGTGGTTGGTGGCAGCCCTAGTATGCTGTGATGTTGATATGAGTTTGGTGAAATGCTCTGAATCATGATCTCTACTAAGTTTTTAAAATGAGGCAGATTCAGATTTAAATATCTTACCATGAAAATGTGGATATGTTAGAACTTAGAGTGTAGTGTTAATATTCAGTTTCAGTTTAGTTTATTTAATGGCACCAATTAGCAACAAAATCTCAAGACATTTTACAAAGTAAACATTCCAACTGAACCTACTTATCATGCACTGAGTTCAGTTCATTATTCCAATTTGTCAAATGTTTCCTTTGTAAGAAATCCCAGCATATTGCATTAAGTCACTGACTTGTGTCAGAGACTTTACAGCAATCCTTCGTACTAAGCAAGCATGTAGTGACAGTGGAGAGGAAAAGTCTCCTTTAACAGGAACAAACCTCCAACAGAACCTGGATCAGTACGAGCCCCCCATCCCCGACTGGGGGTTTAAGTAGACAGAGCAGATACATAGGCAGATATGTAAACAATGCTATTAGAGCTATCATATAATTTCTAATCTTTTCTTCTGGATTTGTTGGTCTTTGTAAACATTTTAGATTATTTTAAAAATAAATAACAGTTAACTTACCTAGTTAAAATAAATTACAAACCATACTGGCTTTGTCTAAATCTGTTGAGATGCAATAGGCGTGTTTCATTCGTCAGAACTTCAGGGTATTTTTTGCGAGATACGATAGCCCGGTCCTCTCAGTGTCTTCATCCAAATTCAGCCCTTTCAGGACTTTAAGATGTCTGTGTATCACGACCGCTTCGGCAGTAAGTGATGTTACTAATCAGTGCTACAAAGCGTCCACATTTAAAGTTTCATTCAAAGTACAATTCAACCCATTTAAGGGACCAGGAGAGCTGCTGTGCGATCTAAACTGTGGTGTTCATTGACCAGCAGAAGCGTTGTTTTTTTTGCGTTGCTCTGTGCGACAACAAAGCCCTGTGACTCACGTCATTGTGGGCGGAGTTTAATAAAGCAGCATGAACGGTGCTTATTTGCTCCTGCTTCCATTCTGCTTCACATGCAGCTCTTCTACTTTTACTAATGCTGGTTGTTTTGAACGTCTGCTGATGTCATTTCCCACTGACTTACAACCAAACAGCGTGAGTTGACCAAAGGTCTGTTCTGCGACTCTACCACGCCTTTCTGAGTACCTGTCATGTTGGGCTGTAGCTTTTTGACCCACGACATGCAGAATCACACACTGAGACAAAGGTAAGTAAAAAGGGTTTATTTTTATGTACGATGGGAGGTGGAGATGATGGTCTGAGTTCGGGTGGTTCCGGTGGAGTTCTAGAGCGGAGACAGGAGTGAGTATTTGCAGATTGACCATGTAAGGAATATGAGTTAATAGCTTACGGTTTCCTGGTTGTTGGTAAAGGCATAGAGAGGGGGGAGACAAGTCACGGCTGGCTGAGCTGGTCGAGTGAGTGGCAGGTGTGGCTGGGAGCTGAGCACCAGAGTTCGGGTTGTCCAGGTTGGCAGGTGGGGGTAGGAGAGCAGGCGGTCAGGGGCGAGCGATGGGGCTGGCAGGCAGGGTTGAAATCCAGTGAGTCTATTTTCAGATGATGGAGGTTTGGTTGGAGGAGGAGAAGTTCCCAATGTTGAGTATCATCCGGCACTGGAGTTGTCCCGACGCTCCTTAAATCCCCTGACCACTGATGAGCAGATAGGCAGCAGCTGCTCTGCAGGCACACCCACCTGCACACAGAAAAAACTCAGCACAACACAGAATTAGATGCAGCACAGACCCTGACAGTACCTGCCTCTATTCATGTTGGTTCCTGAACATGCCCCATTCGGCCGGCCTGGTGAAGTAGCAGGCAGTCTCCAACCAATACAAGTTTTTTCAATCAATTCTTGTACCTCACTTCATGGCTTCATGACATTATGCCTCTGGAGAAAATATTCTTCATACACACACTCTCCAGAACTTTACATCTGCATCTGCAGCGCACTGTAGCTGGTGTGAATGCTCTGACCGGACTCCATGATGTTTGATCTATGCGGAAGCTGTTCTTCAGTAGCATCTTGGAAACACCAAAACTCATTCAATAGTCAGTATTTTTGTATGCATTAAACACGCTGACCAAATGTTTCTGCTCAACGTTCAGCTGAACAAAGAGCATTCTGGGATTGATCATCCTGGGATATGACATATGGCACATACAGCGACTGGAGGACCATCGCAGGTAAGAAACCAGAATCTGGCACGCCGCAGCAGAGTCTGTCTTGGCACAGTTGTTGTGACATGGGGAGCTTGGCTTGTGCACTCACACACACACACACACACACACACACACACACACACACACACACACACACACACACACACACACACACACACACACACACACACACTTACAATGCGCCTCTAAAATTGTTGGATTTTCAAAAGTTCTTTAATGGAATATGACTTAAGTGTTGTAATAGCTTGCTTGAGGGGAGTGGGATCTCTCTAAATGAGGAGGATGAAAACATCTGTTTAGCCTTCTGAATAACAAACCCAACATGATGTAAAGTGTCTGTATTTGTTGAGCGTCCCTCTGATGATTGATGACCTTTTGACACTGACATTTTGATCTGGGAGGGCAGCAAAATGTGACCTAAGGAAAGCAGCATATAGAGGAATAGATCAGTGAGTTTCAAATGCTACATGTTCTTTAAGTTGTGTGCAGGCCAGTTTATTGATAAAATGGACAGCAAAGGAAATACACATGTACACAAATAAACTAACAATACCTTTCACTTTAAACACACACGCACATGTAAAGGAGCTTCCCTTTTCTAAAGCAAAGCTACTCTACTCTGAAGAGCTAAACCGTTGATCCAACAAACCTGATTGAAACATGAGTAAGTAACAAGAACCTGCAGATTTCAACATGGTAAGGGTTAATTAATTCATATGTAAGAAACTGTAAATAAATCAGGCTTGCAGACTAGATTGTGGACCTGTATAAGTGGCAGCAACAAGACAAAAGCTTAAAGTGGACTTCACTACCACCTCCTGCTGGACTCAGTAAAATCATAAAGTACAAGAGATTTTCCCAACTAAGTAAAACTGCATCTCATTAGACAGGAAATCCTGTCTTCTTTCTGTGCATCTATTATATAGGTGTTTACTGGAACATCATCCATTGTATTATATTTTTATTTGTGCTGGAAAATGTCTTTTTGAGATTAAATTATCCTTAAGTCTTGTTCACAAATAAGGGATAAATGAAGCGAGAAATCGATAGGCGGATTGGTGCTGTGTATGCAAAGATGCGGGTATTGTACTCGTTGTGGTAAAGAGCCAAAAGGCGATGCTCTGGATTTAATGGTTGATCTCCAATCCAACCCTCATCTATGGTCACAGGTAGCGACTGAAAGAACGAGATCAAGGATACAAGTGGCTGAAATTAGTTTTCTCCACAGGGTGTATGGACTCTCAGAGATAGGGTGAGAAGCTCGGTCATCCAGCAGGGGCTCGGTGTAGATCTACTCCTCCTCCATATTGAGAGGAGCCAGCTGTGGCTCAGGCATCTGGTTAGGATGCCACCTGGACGCCTCCCTGGAGAGGTTTTCTGGGCAGGATATCTTCCAAAGGGAGGACCCAGGACAAGTTGAAGGGGCTGACTGACTGACAGATGATGGATGGACACATTAATGTATAGATTTTAAGGGATACATCAAGATTTTTAAATAATCCGCATATTTCTGAAGCATGAGAGACCACATGTGGTGATTAAAAATCATGGGTGTATCTTAGTCTTACAATGTGAGCTGTTCAGCAAATCAGCAAATATTGTACATGAACTGCTTTCACTCATGGACATTTCCCACTCAGATGAGAAATCTCATGGGACAAAATTAGACTTAGTAAAAAACAAACATGGCGGAGGAGGAGTCTGCTGCACGTTACCGTCACCTCACGTTAAGATTGGCTAAACAATACATTCAACAGGCAACGTGCTCCTTTGTCCCCAAAAATCAGACCCAGTCAATGCAACGTGTTTAAAAGCTCACATTTATGATTGGAGTTGTGCCAACGCCCTACGGAGAGGACCAGAACACCTGTAACACACAACACATGGTAGGATTATCTGATAAGATTATCTTTAGAGCAGTTGTGCACAACTTGATGAGTCAATTCACTGAAAAAAAAACCAATTTTGTTATTATTTCTGATTATAATTGGTCACTTTGAATTTTTCATGAACGCTGAACATGAAAACAGTCTCCTACACCTATCTCCTGCATAGATAGGTACGCCTGTCTCCTCTTTTGATAGAAGATAGACTGTGAAACTCAAAGATTTGAAAAGCCTGACAGATCTACGTCACACTGTCACATGTATTCATGGCCTCACCCATCTTGACTCACAATGGGCAAGGCTGTTGTTGGTTTAGAGTCCAGGAAACAGCAGAGACCATCTCAACTCGTAGAAGCTAACCATTAGCATTAGCAACTTCACCACAAAGCAGAACTCCTTCAGGCTTGTGTTATTTGTAGAGACAAAACATCCACGCTACAAATGAAACTGAGTCAGTGGTAGAGTCATGTTGCTGTTAACCAATCCAGGGCGAGATATCCAAATATCAAAAAATAAAGTCGTGTTTAGCTCTCCTCTGATGTGGCTAACTTCTAGCTCCTGAAATATGCGCGCCAGTGTGCCCCAGAGTATGACTTACAAGGCGTTCATTCCTACTAAAGCAGGGGTGCCCAATCCTGGTACTGGAGGGCTGGTATCCAGCAGGTTTAAGTTTTAAGCCTTTTTCAGCACACCTGAATTCAATCAGCAGGTCATTAACAGGCTTCTGTAGAGCCTGATGAACTGTTGCACAGGTTATTCAACCACTGAATGAATCAAGTGTGTTGGACCAGAGAACACAAAACCTGCTGGATACCGGCCCTCCAGGACCAGGATTGGGCACCTCCGTACTAGAAACCACTTCAAATGTATTGAAAATATAAGAAAAGCACCACTTTCATATTGTCTTGGGGGTCAGGTCTGGTCACTGTGTGAAGCAAGCTTTAGAAAATTCATCAGATATGATTAGTTACAACAGAAAAGAAACTGAGCAGCAAGAAAATAAAACCATAACCTCAATGGACACTATCACAACCAGTGAACAGATACAGAACATGTAGCCAGGATAAACAAATCCCTTTCCAAATTAAAGCCAACAGGAGGACAAATAAATACATTTTCCATCATTTTCATAGCAATCACAAACTTTTCCATAATTAGCTTCTTAGGAAAATTGATCTTGACAGATAACGGCTTTGCTTTGATGTGTTCCATTAATTTAACTTTGCAAGTTGCAGCCTGATAAAAGAAGCAAAATTAGACACAGAGACAAAAAGCTGATGAGATGATAAAACTACGATGTTTGAATCTGTTAATGTTCTGAGTCATCTATAAAAAATAAAGGCCTCACTGTACATAGGTTTTTTTCATTGTGCCTGACATAAATCTATAAAATACAGGCATTAAATATACATTGACTACTTTAGCGCTGTGCCATATTTCTGTAGCATTTTCAGAACACCAAGAAGACGATGTGCTCCGACGAGAAAAATGATGGAGAAAATGTCTGCAGCAGCGGCTGATAGTCAGAGACAGCTACAGCGAGCTGTGAGAGGTGCTATGAAACAAAGCTGCAGATCCTTTCCTTGCAGCGAGACACCTCTTTCACCTCTCGCTGACAGGAAAGCATGGGAGCTGGGACAGGAGCTGGCTGTGATAGATGGACAGACAGAGCCAACGCGATACGGGGAGGCAAAAGGAAAAAAACTCAGGATAAAGAAAGAGGTGAATTTTGAAAGAAATAGAAGGTTTGGGGTTTTCAGATGTCAACCGTCCGTCTGAGGAGATGAGTGCTGTTGAGCGGTTAGAAGCAGAGGAGTAGGAAAATGGAAAGACAGAAGAAGTTGAAGTTTCAACTCTGCCACCCAGGAAGGTAAAGGCCAAACAATCAGCACGACTGCGAGCACAGCCGAGATGCAGGAAATGAAAAGGAAAATAAACATTTCTACTGCCTTGCAACTGTTTAAATAAGGACAAATGATCGTGTTCGGTGCAAACCGCTTCATGGCTGCAAATAAAACCAAAACCAAGGGTGAAACAGATGAGAAGCCCGCTCCTCCTGCCTAGACAGTTGTGAGGTGTGAGCATCTGCCAGTTCACCACCCATAGGGGAGTGTCGGTGGGCTCTTCAAACACCCTGCGTGGGTCCTCCTCCTTTTGATGCTCCTGGAGCGGGAGAAGATGGGGGAGCAGGAGACACTCCTCCACACACGCTGCTGAGCTCCGGTGGACAAGGACAAGAACACGTCACTAATGAAACATACAGCAAACAGAAATGTAAGAACAGAAAGGAAAATGTTCATAGGAGTAAAAAAAAACAGATAGTCTAATATTGTTTTGTTGATTTTATAGTTAGTGTGAACAGCCTTGGTTCTGAGGGGGAGACAATGGGAATGGTTGCTGTTTTTAACAATCCTGATCGCAAATATTTAACAACAGTTTCGGTGAACATTTTAATTAAACACCAGTTTTACATTACATTAATATATGCATGAAATTCTTTGTTTATTAAAGAGACAATGTGTAGTTGCTACCGTTAATCTGTGGAAATGTCCATCGAAACTTTGTTGAAAATGAATAAAATGATGTCCAATTGTTGAAAAACATTGGTGGCTTCGTATCATATAACCAAAAAAATCAGGTCTAAAGTGCACAGGGCGTGGGTCAAGCATCTTTAGGGGATGCCATATTAGACGCCATGTTTCTTTCTGGCCGGCTCTGGGTCCTGTGCCCATCGATGACATCACTAGATGATTTGCTGGATGTTCAAGAACATTTAGGCAGTAAGAAACACAAATTTAATAACAAAACCGCTAAACTATTTCCAAAACATACGTGAAAGACCAGAATTGAAAAAGAAATGCAATATATTTTAGCCGAGCGGTATTGACGTAGTATGATGATGTCATCAACAGACGCTGGACCCCGAGCAGACCCAGAAACTACAGCGCCAGAAAACTACAATCAGCATTGCGTTCTCTCGATGGAATTAACCAGGACCATCACAGTCTGAGGAGTCACGCCGTCAGCTCCACAGGTAACATTTACCATTATGAGTTTTAAACTAGCGACAGTCATGGAGACATGGTAGTGTAAAACTACCCTGAAGTGTGTCTACTTCCCCCTAGTGCCTACTTCCTACTTCCCCCTAGTGCCTACTTCCTACTTCCCCCTAGTGCCAGGAAATGACACACTGCCACTTTAACACTCACAACAGCAGTAGTGTTTTGTTGCTCATGCAGCGGGACACAACTGGCTTGAATATCTCAAACTTCTGGACATAGTAACGGCTTAATGAAAAATTTATAGTGTAGTGTAAAGATTTATTATGTGATTTTTGAGTGATCTGCTGCAAAATCCTAGGAAATGTGAATTGTTTTAGGATGACAAATTTTTATGTTGGTCTTGAAGAAACTTGGATTACCCATTAGATCATCAGTTAGGACTAAATAAAATTGTATTTTAGTCAAATGTGACCTGAAAATATTTAGAACAACTGTTTAAATGTAACAAGCTTCATAGTGAATATAGACACTCCCCGTTTACTAATTGTATTTAGCATTTTTAAACATTACTGGTAATCTAAAAGCCAAAGTTAAACCAGTGTTCTTAAAACTGTATAGGAACAAAATATAATTAGCAGTTTCCAATCATTAAAAAAACAGATCTCATATTTGCTTTGCTTTATTTCTCATTTTTCTTCATAAAACCTATGAAATATTAAAATTATTTTAATGCAAATAAACAGATCTCGAGTCTTGCTTTTAACAGCTAAAACAGGATCCCTGCCACTTTTTGCAAAGCTGCCAATTTCACCAATAACAACAAAGGACACACACCGAAACACTCAGCAGGATGAGAGGGAAAGCTTCACAGGAGGGGGGCGGTGCGAGGGAGCAAGAACGACTTCTGTCTGTTTTTATTGGCTGCTGAAATCAGACCTATACTCAGCAGTTTTAAAGCTTTAAGCTGTTTTCTGGAGAGGTTTAAAAGCAAAAACAACCTCTCTGGTTACATTGTTGTTCTCTAGACTTCCACACAAGCGATTCCTTATTTTTGGAATATAGAAGACCACAAGTGTTGTGGTCTAATGGGCCATTCGCATCTGTACCGGGTCGGCCCGGGCCGGGTAGCATAGGTTGTTTACATATCTGGGTGGCCTGGTATTTTTCCGGGCCAACCAAGGCTCATTCTCAGCCCTCTTCTCGAGGGGGTCTGCTTTAGGCCGACCAGGGCCAACACACCCACTGCTGACAGCAAATTCACACCTTCCATTAGAGCAAGCCTCTGATTGGTGGGTAGAATCAGCCCACATGGGCTTAAGGCAAGGATGTGTGGAATCAACCGGGCCAGGCTGGGGCCGACTGGGGCTACCCGGCCCGGGCCGACCCGGTACAGATGGGAATGGCCCATTAATGACTGGATAACTGTTCAAATGAAGCTACAGAAGGAGTTCAAGATCCATAACACTGGCATTTGGTGCAATATTTGGTAAGCTCTGGTATGAAAGGATCTCGCCCAGCAGATATTAGCAGATGAAAGCTGTGACAGAAAAATTACAGCAACTATCTGTTCAGGCCTGTAAAAGCAGAGAAGCTGGTCTCAGTCGGCCACTGATTGACTGACAGGTGTGGGTGGGAGGTAAACTACAGAGACCAGCAGTCAAATGGACAGCAGAGGTCTTACACACACTGACGAACAGGGTAAAAACACACCTTACACTGTCTGATGTTCAAAGAACAGAGGACTGAGGAGCAGTTATGTTGAAATGGTTCAAAAGTGCAGGTACATTATTGAAGAGCTTTGGGTTTTTGGATGAAGTCGTAAAGAGCGGGATGAAAAAACTGATGAGGAAATTGTATAATTTTTCAGCAGCTAATTCAAAACACAACAGTGATAACAATAATCTAATAAAACATGAACGAAAACCTGTCTTTCTGCTGTCTTTTGAAGTGTCCACCCGTTAGACACCATCAAAGGTAGGAATGTGTGACAGTATTGGAAGATCCTTGGTATCAGTGGAACGAGGAGTTCATCTCTTGAACCCTAGGCCTTTTTTTGTTTTGTTTTGAGAAATCTGCTCAAAAATGACATGCCCACACTTTAATGAGTACATTTCTGTAACCACAAGGTCTATATGATTACTTTTGGTCTCATTTTAAAGTAAAATCTTGTGAGATTTGTTGAGACGTGTATTTATTTAGTATATGTGTCACTGATTAGGTGTAAATGGACATACGTAGAACATTGTAAAATGGTGGATTTTTTTTCTTTGCTCCCTGAGATAAATTTAGTTTCAGGCTTAATACCTCTTTGGAAAAACCCAGCAGTGGCTTCAAACTTCAATGAATTCATAGCTCTACTTCTTAACAGTAGCTGTACAAAGTTTGAGTTTGACCAAGTGAAGAACAACTATTTTACAGAGGTTTATATACAGACCCTCTCAAATGGCACATCTATGCAAAGTGTTTTTGGATTGCAATATCAACTCTTCCACAGACATCGTTGTTAACTTTGTAAAGTCATTCAGTGATGAATAAAGCTTTTTGAACGTAACTGGAAGGTTGTTGGATCGAGTCCCGCTCAGTCTGTTGCAGCTGTTGTACTCTTGGGCAAGACACTTCACACACGTTGTCTGCTGCTGGCTGTCGGAGCGTCCGGCGGCGCCAGTGTTTGGCGACCTCGCTTTAGTCAGTGCACCCCAGGACAGCTGTGGCTACGCTGTAGTTTATCACCACCTGCGTGCGAATGTGTGGCGTGGGGTTGCACAACACGCCATACATGCTATGCCAATTTACGTGACACAGTATTCGAGTACAATGCTGCATCTTACATATAATAATAACGATAATCATTATTCAAATTGCGTTTCAAGGAACTCAAGGTCACTGTGCAACAAAAATAATAAAAATTAAATGAAAATAAATCACCTCCCTGGGAACACTGAAGGATCTGAAGCCCATGAAGGTGAGACAGAAGGATGGAACAGTAAGGTGGATGACGACCGTAGGGAGCAGACTGGAGTAACGATGTGAATTGAAATTCTCTTCACATGCTGATGGCAACCAACAAATCAAAGGTTTGGTCTGAAAAATTATCATTTTATTCACCTCTCAAATGTACAATCCTAGAAATCTGTCCTCCAGTCATTGTGGATGTCCCATTCTTAATGACTGGCTGGTCATCCATCAATCCAAGCCAGTGGGAGGAGGTCCAGCTTTGTTTGGAGTTGGTTCTGCAGGTTTGCCATTAACAGCAGCTCAGCAGAGCTGTTTGTCTAATGCTTGAGTGCGTGTGTTGCAAGCAGGTGTTGTACCACCTTCTGCAACCATACCATGACTCTATGGGGGAGCCCGAAGGAAGGAGGTTGGACTTCTGAATTGTTTATTTTCAAAATGTAGCTTTCTTGAACAGCTTTTTCCAAGAACGTCCACTGCACCGTTTATGTCATCTGAAACTCACACATCTGAACTGAGAACTCACTAAAAGGGCAGAAATTATACATTGATTCTGCTGCACAAGGAGTTTGTTGTCTATAAACATGTATTCCTAAAACACTTGGTGTGACTGATGAATGGAGCCACACGAACACAAAGACACGTGTCACAGTTTAACCCTGACAGCATCTGGACTGACGTCCATCCGGCCCAGCTGATTGGAGTTCCAGCACCGTGTGAGCTGCAGGCATTGTGTGAGGGATGATTACTTGGAGGCAGACATGAATCATATGTCTGGGAATCACGTCCACAACATTTAATATAGTGGGAGTGCATTTCTGTTCAGAGTCATGTAATCCCAGCAAGCCCCAGACGGAGGAACCAGATCCGTAATGGGTGTGCAATTGAATCAGGTGTCTGGTCCTCTTAAGGAAATTAAGTTGTCGCCGGAGTGGAGCCACTTAATGAGAGGCAGCCTGGCCGACAGTGACGAATGGTGGGTGACACTGACAAGAGTGTGAGGCTGCCACAATATCTCCAGTTGGACTGGTGATGATTTTTCACCCATGAACCCCCCCGAACCTCGCCTCTCTATTTCTGTTCACACACACACACACACACACACACACACACACACACACACACACACACACACACACACACACACACACACACACACACACACACACACACACACACACACACACACACACACCCCCCCACACACACACACACACACACACACACACACACACACACACACACACCCCTCCTCCCCATTTCCTAAGCTTCATAGGGGGCACATTAGCTCCCTGTGTGATACTAGCCATTTATTTGCACATTTATTCATGGGAATGGTGACAGCTAATAAAGAGAGACATCTTCTTTCCATGTGTCTTTACTTTGTAGAGCATCTTGATGGTGGCCATTATATAGGTTTAATAGGTGTTCCACCACACTCACAGTAACTCTCAGAGAAACGCACGGCTTGGCCTCAAATACGACAGAGAGATGTACAATATCATTTAGCTGGGAGGGAACCCCGTTTTACTGGATGGACTGCAAGTTTTATTATTATTATTACAAGATTTGATTTGGTCCATTGCTATGCATTTGTACAGGAATACGCAGAGGATCTCTCTACATTTATGCATGAATCGTTCATAGGTGGGTAGGAAACATTTGGAGAAGAACTTTAAATCCAAAATTACTGTAGGATTGAAAAGGCAGCACATGCTACATGTGAGGATTTCACAGCAAAAAAACAAACAAACAAAACAAAACAGTAGAACCACATAAAACTATTGTTGTGATGGTCCAACAAAGTCTGTCTAAATGAAGGAGTTGAGATAAAATACTTAAATGTTCTGGTGTTCCCTAGAAATTCAACTTTATGCAGTCATTTTCCATTAAGCTGCCTACTGTTTGTTCTGTCTTTGCAATGTTAGATTTTTTTGGATGTGTTGATTGATTTTAGACTGACCAGTTACAACAACCATAAGGATATGAGAGATCTGTAACAGTTCGTAATCACCAAGGAGGAAGCTCCCCCTGTCAGAAATGAAGCCAACACAGAAGTGACCAAAAATGCTTCTTTGATGAGGTTTTTATTTTCGTTAGGAAAGATTTTTTTAAACTCAGTTTTTTGCATCTACCTCCTGCTCTTCTATAAAAACCACAATAACGACTCTCATATATGTCGATTTGCAATTTGTCTGTGATTTTACATGAAGTAGACTTTACTAAACATGTATTAAAGCACAATGCCTTAACAATTCTACTTTTACATACTCAACCAAGATTTAGTAACCAAACCATAAAGTCATTTGCATTTAGATGCAGCTTATTTAGAAACTTTTCACCTTTTTTAACACTTTTGCAGTGGTCTCTAGAAGAAATTAGTGTCTTATAATTCCATATCTGTGGGAAAAAAGCTCTCACACTCACATGATTTGGTGTCTAGTTTCCTGATATTCAGACATGGGTCCTCTGATTGGCTAACAGCAATACGACTCTACCGCTGACTCAGTTTACTTTGTAGTATTGATGTTTGATCTCCACAAATAACTCAAGCCTAAGAGTTTTGCTATTTTGTGGAGTTGCTAATGCTAATGGTTAGCCTCTACTAACCCAAACATGCTCTCTCCTGGAAGCGTGATTTGGAATCATAGGGAGCCTAAAGCCTGGGGCATACAGGAGGTGCCAATGCCACGCCATCATTTCTAATCAAAACCATTATAGTTAATGAGAGTGGGCACAAGGGGAGCGCCGCTTCCCTTGTTTGCTGAACTTACAGCCATTTTCCCTCTGTTTTTCTCCGTGTCTGGTTCCATAGCAACACTTTTGTGAAGTGCATTTGTAGTCCTCAACTTATTTTCACACTAAACCTAAAAAAACGTTTCCCACCATTCGAAAATAAGCGCGTTCTTGGTATCAAAAAGCTTCTTTAAAATTCATGTCATCATATGTGTAATCCATGGCACATAACAAGCAGAATTATAAAATAGCGTTTTTATCTCCATTGACTTGCATTCATTCTTCCAGGGACCCATGGTCCGGAAGTAGATGGGCATGACTTAGTCTCCCTATAGAATGTAACTGGAAGGTCCCGCTTTTCTTGTCTCTGATTGGCTGGAAGGGTTCTCCTACAATTGGCTCCCTCACTGCTGAGTTTTTTATGTGATATTTGCAACCAGATCTTGAGGAGTTTTTGGAAGAAAACGTGAACTTAGCGCCAATCTGTCCTGTTTTGGAACAAACCAGTTCCATTTCTTTCATAAAAGAACCTGAAAAACATCAAATGTTAACCCGTAATAAATCTTGTTGCATGTATCACACTGTTGGATTGAGTTAATATCTGTTGGCTTTCAAGCATTGAGGTTATTGTATATAGGTTAGGGCAGTTTGCAAGTTTGAACACATCTCCCATCATCTGTATAACTACATGTGTATCGTTTAATCAAAATTTAATTCAAAGCTAATTACATTTAGACCTGTTTTTCCACTAGTTTTTTTAATTCTAGAAAAGAAACAGACCTGATGCTTATAGCTGGGCAAAATAGGGCAGTTTTGTTATATTTCATACCCAGGTACGGCTCACATATCTTAATCCTATGTACTCTGATGTAATAAAATTATCTCGATGCTTCAGAGCCAACAGATGTAAAGTAAGTCCAACAGTGTGACAAATGTAACAAGATTTATCATAGGTTCACATTTTACATTTTTCTGTTTATTTTTTATTTTTTTAAATAAAAGAAACTGAAAAAATGTATATTTTTTCTAAACAGGACAGAATGGTTATTATGGCGCTAAGTTCACATTTCTTTTCAAAACTCACCAAAATAATTGTTCTGTTGGTAGCAGGACAGTCTGCACATTGCGAGGGAAGACAGTTTGCTGCTAAATAGGGTTGGGCATTGTTTGATTTTGAATGATTCCGATTCCAATTCCAATTCCAATTCCAATTCCAATTCCAATTCCAATTTCAATTCCTCGTTTAATTCCGGTTCCTAACGATTCCTGATTCCGATTCTTTCAAGACATTCCATGTTTTACATGAGCCAGCTAACCACAGGTCCTACTTGATCAAATAATCCTAACTTCAACATGAATTTTAATTCTATGAACAAAACAACATCACCTTCATTTGGACAAAAACATGTTTTGGAGAAAAAAAAGAAAAAGACTTGCAGCACAACCAGTGTGTTTGTTTCTGACCATAACCAAAGTCTGGAAGAAGCCTCTGGGAAGACAGGCTAAATGACTCCAACATATCCAGAAACGTCCAGCTGTTTACAGATAAAACTCTCAGGATGATCACATCCAGGATGACTGAGAACTACACCTCCATGCTGCAGCAGCACTCAGTCAGAACAGAAACTGAAACAAATGTAGCTGGCTGCGTCTGACTGCTGACGCTCCGTGTGTTTTTATTTCTGCAGTGAGACAAACTCACCTCACACCGTCCAGAGTTTGTTCTTTAAAGCTTCTATTAAATCCACCGTGTTGACATATTTTAACAAGTTTCTTCTACGCTGCAGGAGTTAAAGTTTACATTACGGAGTAAAAGGTCGGCAGACGCGGTTGTTTATATCCAGGTGGGCGGAGGGGGGACTCGGTGCTGCACACTGACAGCTGGTGTGATCTGCTCTGAAAAGCGTTGATCACAATTTGCAGATCACGTTTATTTTTCACGGAGATCGGCCGCAGATTCCTCTTCCGTTGGCATTCTAGGAATTGAAAAAAAAACCCACTTTGAACAATTCCGGGAAAAACTAACAGTTGGAACCGGTTCCAATCGATGCTCGATGCCCAACCCTACCTTGGACATGCTACGATTCCAAATTACGGCTTCTAGATGCCAAACCAACAACATCTTTCCCTGTTGCGAGCCAAAATGGGTGAGTCCTTGAATTTTCAATGTGACGTAGATCTAACTGTTTTTTTTCTAATCCCAGCATCTCCTTGTCTATTTTCTATAGGCGGCTAAAGCAGGAAATAGGGGTAGAAGATTTTCACATTCAGCCTGCATGTGAAACTCAGAGGGAGTAAAACACAGTTTCTCAATGAACTTTGTCTTCAAACCCTGGAAAAGTATTATAATGCAGATCGTTAGATATGACAGTGCAGAGGACTTACAGCTGCAGTTTAAGAGTTTGGCATCTATAATCTGATGTTTTGAGCATATATTCACCAGCCTTAAAAAGAAAATCAATGTTATTGGAGATCCAGGTTAAATGGATGAGTTCATATTTTTGTTGTTTGTTTTAAATAAAACTATTAGACATGCTAAATCTTTATTTGTATCTGTCATTTGAAACAAAGTCAGCAGTGTGACCACATATTTCATCTGACTCCTTTACTTCTATTTCAAACATGTAAAACAGATTTCATCAGCACAGTTAATTTTACTTTAGCTTCCAAGAATAAATAACTTATTATTATCTAATAATGAGGACACATTTAAACAGTTACACACATTCATGGATGGCTTTTTGTGGATGCAGTAAGTAAGGACAAGATTTGCTGTTCCCCTTGTGCTTGTGAACTATTAAAATGCATACTGATGCACAACTTGTGAGTGAAAACCTCAGCATTCTGTCACCTAAATGGATTAGCCTGACGTTGGAGACGCTGCCACTAAACATGGAGACATGGAAATTTTTCCTGGGTGATGTGGTCCTGAAGGAGGACCTGGTCTCATTCCCTTTAGTTGCACATTCAGTGTCTTTGAGTCCCGTTTTAAGTACTTACTTAACTAAGTAGGAACAGATTTGCCTCGTGTGTGAAACAACAACAGCAGGATTTTCTGCAATACGTTGATTTTGTAGATGCTGCACAGGAGATTGTACCAAGTTCATGTTTCACCAACAGGCGCACAGATTTGACACTGAAGCTCCTCGCTTTGTGTAATTCTCTTTGAGGCGTGCCCTGAGGTGATCTTCCTATGCATAATGGTGGAGCTGAGATAAAGTCTGTTGACAATCAGTGCGTGTCCTTTACACTCACTGATTGTGAGGGTGGAGAATAGCTGAGTAGCCAGGATTTCTCCTACAGGATGCCCACTCGAGTGAGCGGCCACTCATGTATGCCTTTTAAAGTTACACTCCATCCATCCAGCCAGACAAGACTCCATCTTAGATTTAGTTGTGTGGATGGAGACAGCACCGCAGCGAGAAATCATCGAGCAGAGTGGAACTGCAGGATTCGACGAGGATTCAACAAGCTTCCTCTCTTGCTCCCATCTTTCCCGGCTGACTCGATATAAATAATTGACCTGGAAGTCTGGGCCCCTGCTCATTACTGGGGGAAGTGTCGGCTCGGTTTGAGGGAAGGTGCGAGTGCCTACCGTCCAGCTCGGTTTTCTCCTCTACCCCTAACCACGCTGCAGTCCTTCATCTTTAATGGCCTGTGCCGCGATCGGACATCCAACCTCTCCAACCTTCCAGCCTTGCCCACTTCATCAAGAACGCTGGGGCTGCAACACGTCTGCTGCCAGAGAGGAGTTTCTCAAGAATTCTGAGAAATTCTCTTGTGGATTTAGAAGTTGTGGGCAGCACTATCAAAGGGGGCATGGAGAGATGGGGAGGGAGCACTGACATCTCGGGAAGTTCTGTGGGAAAGTTTTCAGGTACATTCCCAAAATACAATAAAAGTATTGATGCGTTTAAGGTGAGCGGTCCACCAGAGTGGAGTCACGACTTTCTCTGTGAGGAAGTTTAGAAAGTTTACAATGAGCAAAGCGGCACGGGGGCTTCTGTCCAAATACCCAACTATTCAAAATCCTAAAACCATAAAACCCAACCCTAAAAGTTGTCTAAATAGTTTATTAAACCTAAGTATTTATTATCAGGTCTACAAGTGCTAAAATGACAAATGGCCTGTATTTGATATAGGGCTTTCTAGAGTCCTGGAACCCCCTCAAGGCACTTTACAACAGAATCAACCATTCACCCATTCACACTCTGGTGGCGATGAGCTACATTGTAGCCACAGCTGTCCTGGGACAGAGGCGAGGCTGCCGTGCACTGGCGCCACCAGTCCCCCCAAACACCACCAGCAGGCAAGGTGGGTTAAGTGTCTTGCCCAAGGACACAACAACAATGACAACCTAAGCGGGGCTTGAACCTGCAACCTTCCGATTACGGGATGAGCCCTTAACTCCTGTGCCACTGCCGCCCTGACGCTCCAAAAGCCCAGACACTCCTTACTTGTCCAGTGAGTCACATCAGAGCAGGAGGGACACAATCAGAGGACAACGTTCACAATAAAGACAATGACAGTTGTTGTCCTTCATTAGAAAGCTGGGCGACACTTTACATCAAGGGCCCCTTTATTAGCACTATTAGTGCATTATTAAGTCTTAATAAACAAAGGATCCCTTTATTAACATTCCTGATTTAGTTAACTTTTAAGTGTTAGGTTAGGGGGCATTTGCTTAGTAATGAATTACATTAACATTAATATTAATCGGTTTTTAATACTTTATATTGTAGTATTTTTTTTTTCATTTATTTTAAACTGTTTATTATTGGCGTTTTATTGGCTTTTATGCATTTTTCTTGTCGCTGATCCCTTTTTTGAATGGTGTCAGCGCCTTGGGCTTCCTGACAGGGTTGCGGAAGGCGCTTCATAAATAAAGCTTTGATTGATTGATTGATTATTGATATTTATAGATTTTTTTCTTTTTCAGGGAACTGCATGGTGTCCTCTCCTCCATCAATACTAACAATGCTGCAAAGGACATTTTCTCCTTTTAAAAGTTAACATGACAGCTTTTTAGTTGTACTGTGAGTTTTTTTATCTTTCAGAACCACGGCAGATAGATTGATAAAATAAACAAATAATAATAATAATAATAATAATAATAATAATAATAATAATAATAATAAAGATTGAAACTGATAAACTTGTTTTCTCGTGGGTTGAGACTTTATTAACCTAAACAAACATAAGCATTTTATTATTATGCTGATTTTTAATTTCTTTTAAGTACAAAAGAAAGCTTGGACATAATTTTATTTACTATAAGTGAGCGAGTCTGAGATTCTGACTCTTCTGCATGTTTTTCTCTGTTTAAAAGGGTTAATTAAATAATTTCTAAGGTTTAAAAAGCCGCATGTGAAATTTAAACGGGTATCATTTGAGCGTGAATAAAAACTACCATACTCAGAGACACCCTTCCTGTAGTTTGAATGTGACGGATTCCCTCATCTCTATTGTTTCATGACTTCAAAAGCCAAAAATTGTAAACTACATTATAACAAATTGACAAATTTTTGGTGATGTTTCTGTTCAAAAGTTTTCAAACCTGTTTTAATGTGTAAAACCAACAAAATGTCCCTGAGTTGCATCTGGGTGAAATGTACAGACATCCACAGCAACAATCCACGAGGCTGAAGTGTTTTATTTTTATTTCCAAGCATCACATCCAAATTTAGAACATATTTACTACAAAATGTGTGAGCAGCACAAGTTTCAGCCCGCAGAAACAAAGATGAAGAGAGAGGTGTCTTACCCACGCTGAGGATGAAAGAGATTATCAGAGCAGTTCCTGGTTGTTTCATTTGGTCACAGGCAGCCAAGGATTTTGGAGAATATCGCGGAGCTGTCATTGTGTTTTCAGGGAGGCGGAGAGGAGGTGGTGGTGGTGCGGGGGGGTTGTTTGAACTGGGAGTAAATGCTGTGAAAATGGTGGAGCTGGCATATTTACACCCAGGGTCTGCACAGGGGGATTACACGCAGCGTTTTTGTGTCACCTGGTTGACAGCATCATCTAATGGATGTTTTTGAAGGCTCCCGCTCATTAGCTGGGTCGGGCCTGCATTTAACACAGCTTTGACTCCATAAAGACAGAGGCTGCCAATCCTCCAGGCCTTTAACAAAACAACAAAGAGGAGGGAAACAATCAAAGTGTCCGTGTTTTACTTTGCTGAGCTTGAGTGAAAAATTGCCAGCTCCAATAAAGTGTTTTACATGTGAAGCAGAGGCCAGGAGGAAGTGGAATGGATACGGGTGATTTCTGAGCCTCGGAGGGCTTTATAAAAATGGCGGTGGTCAGATAATCATCGGCTTAGTTTCTAGAGTTCATTTCCTTCTTTGCTTTCTTTTAGTCATTAGTTTCACGTCAGAGGTGTTCAGGTTGTACATTATTACTCGTGTAAAAAGAGTTACTGCAGTTATTTTGACTACAGCGTAGCCATGTCACAACCTTTTTACTTTAGATATTTTACAACTTGTGCCATATAAACCCATTTCCAGGGTGTGGGGTTATGTGTTTAGTCTGTATAATTTTATTATTTAGTCAAATCAGCGACACTGGCTGTAGCTGTATTTAGCAAACGACTCTGATTCAATCGGTTCACAGTAAAACGAACCAAAACAAAACAGGACATCACTGCAAATACTTAAATCCATCACGAAGCCCCAACTGATGAGATGTTTCGTTACTTTGAACTGAATTTATTTACGTGTAATTTGTCTGAACTGGGGCTGCATAATGGTGCAGGTGGTAGCAATGTTGTTTCACCGTGAGATGGTTGCAGGTCCAAATCCTGCTGAGCCTGCAGTGTCCATGTACTTCATGGATGTGTTGGGTTATGCCGCGTTACTTGGTAACCTTAAAATGTCCCCCAGGTGTGAGTGAGTGAGTGAGTGAGTGAGTGAGTGAGTGAGTGAGTGAGTGAGTGAGTGAGTGAGTGAGTGAGTTAGCAATCAACCAAGTGAGTGAGCCAGAGTCAGTGAGTGAGAGGATGAGTGAGTGAATGAGTGAGTTAGTGAACAACCAAGTGAGTGAGCCAGAGTCAGTGAGTGAGAGGATGAGTGAGTGAATGAGTGAGTTAGTGAACAACCAAGTGAGTGAGCCAGAGTTAGTGAATGAGTGAGTCTGAGGTAGTGAGTGAGTGAGTGAGTGAGTGAGTGAGTGAGTGAGTGAGTGAGTGAGTGAGTGAGTGAGCCAGAGTGAGTGATTGAGTGAATGAGTGACTTAGTGAGTGAGTGAGTGAGTGAGTGAGTGAGTAAGTCTGAGTGAGGGAGTGAGTGAGTGAGCCAGAGTGAGTCTGAGGGAGTGAGTGATTGAGTGAGTGAGCCAGAGTGAGTCTGAGGGAGTGAGTGAGTGAGTGAGCCAGAGTGAGTCTGAGGGAGTGAGTGATTGAGTGAGTGAGCCAGAGTGAGTGAGTGAGCCAGAGTGAGTGAGGGAGTGAGTAAGTGAGTGAGTGAATGAGTGAGTGAGTCTGAGTGAGTGAGTGAGTGAGTGAGTGAGTGAGCCAGAGTGAGTGATTGAGTAAATGAGTGACTTAGTGAGTGAGTGAGTGAGTGAGTGAGTGAGTAAGTCTGAGTGAGGGAGTGAGTGAGTGAGCCAGAGTGAGTGAGGGAGTGAGTAAGTGAGTGAGTGAATGAGTGAGTGAGTCTGAGGTAGTGAGTGAGTGAGTGAGTGAGTGAGTGAGTGAGTGAGCCAGAGTGAGTGATTGAGTGAATGAGTGACTTAGTGAGTGAGTGAGTGAGTGAGTGAGTGAGCCAGAGTGAGTGATTGAGTAAATGAGTGACTTAGTGAGTGAGTGAGTGAGTGAGTGAGTGAGTGAGTGAGTGAGGGAGTGAGTGAGTGAGTGAATGAGTGAGTGAGTGAGTAAGTCTGAGTGAGGGAGTGAGTGAGTGAGCCAGAGTGAGTCTGAAGGAGTGAGTGAGTGAGTGAGTGAGCCAGAGTGAGTGAGTGAGTGAATGAGTGACTGAGTGAGTGAGTGAGTGAGTGAGTGAGTGAGCGAGTGAGTGAGTGAGTAAGTCTGAGTGAGGGAGTGAGTGAGTGAGCCAGAGTGAGTCTGAGGGAGTGAGTGATTGAGTGAGTGAGCCAGAGTGAGTCTGAGGGAGTGAGTGATTGAGTGAGTGAGCCAGAGTAAGTCTGAGTGAGGGAGTGAGTGAGTGAGCCAGAGTGAGTCTGAGTGAGGGAGTGATTGAGTGAGTGAGCCAGAGTGAGTGAGTGAGCCAGAGTGAGTGAGGGAGTGAGTAAGTGAGTGAGTGAATGAGTGAGTGAGTCTGAGTGAGTGAGTGAGTGAGTGAGTGAGTGAGTGAGTGAGCCAGAGTGAGTGATTGAGTGAATGAGTGACTTAGAGAGAGAGTGAGTGAGTGAGTGAGTGAGCCAGAGTGAGTGAGTGAGCCAGAGTGAGTGAGGGAGTGAGTAAGTGAGTGAGTGAATGAGTGAGTGAGTCTGAGTGTGAGTGAGTGAGTGAGTGAGTGAGAGAGTGAGAGTGAGTGAGTGAGTGAGTGAGTGAGTGAGTGAGTGAGTGAGTGAGTGAGTGAGTGAGTGAGTGAGCGAGTGAGTGAGTGAGTGAGTGAGTGAGTTAGCAATCAACCAAGTGAGTGAGCCAGAGTGAGTGAATGAGTGAGTCTGAGGTAGTGAGTGAGTGAGTGAGTGAGTGAGTGAGTGAGTGAGCCAGAGTGAGTGATTGAGTAAATGAGTGACTTAGTGAGTGAGTGAGTGAGTGAGTGAGTGAGTAAGTCTGAGTGAGGGAGTGAGTGAGTGAGCCAGAGTGAGTCTGAGGGAGTGAGTGATTGAGTGAGTGAGCCAGAGTGAGTCTGAGGGAGTGAGTGATTGAGTGAGTGAGTGACGGAGTGAGTGAGTGAGTGAGTGAGTGAGTGAGCCAGAGTGAGTGATTGAGTAAATGAGTGACTTAGTGAGTGAGTGAGTGAGTGAGTGAGTGAGTGAGTGAGTGAGTGAGTGAGCCAGAGTGAGTCTGAGGGAGTGAGTGATTGAGTGAGTGAGCCAGAGTAAGTCTGAGTGAGGGAGTGAGTGAGTGAGCCAGAGTGAGTCTGAGTGAGGGAGTGAGTGAGTGAGCCAGAGTGAGTCTGAGGGAGTGAGTGATTGAGTGAGTGAGCCAGAGAGTCTGAGGGAGTGAGTGATTGAGTGAGTGAGCCAGAGTGAGTGAGTGAGTGAGTGAGTTAGTTAGTTAAGCCGGGCGTACACTGTGCGACTTTTTCACTTTTTTGAGCCGATTTTCCACTCGTGCAAGAATCCATGACATCGGGGCGAGTTTTGCGCTGAGCGGTCGTGTAGTGTACAGGGGGTTACGAGAGGCGATTAACACCACGTGACCAGCTACCGATCAGCAATCGTGAGCTCACACAAACTTCTGGCGTGTTTAATATTTCGCTCGTCCCTCGTGAGGGTATCGCACCGTTGAAGCGGCGCTGCGAGCAGCTGTGACCCAAAAAGTACCAGAACCGCTCACGGCGCATTCGCAATCCTGCATCAACACCGCTCGCCGCTATTTCCCTAATAACACACGTTGTTCGTTTTTATTTCTACACGTTTTTTTACTCACAAAGATTGTCAAGAAAGCGTGTTTGTCGTGTTCATGTCAAATTAAACTGATCACAAAACACAGATTTACTGTCTTTATTTCGTGTTCCTCATCCAGCCCCCATAAATCCCTGTGTGTCCTCCTGCAGCACTCCCGAAGGACAACAGGCAAGACAAGACAAAAAAGTCTGACGTGTTGAGTAAAAACTGCTATTTTTAGCATATTTTTAGGTCCGACCTGTTGCTACCAGACGTACAGTGTGAGCAGTCAGGTCGCAACCGAGAACTGGGTCGTACAGTGTTAGCGCCTGGCTTGTGAGATCTGCCCTGCGAGGAAGTCGTACAGTTTGAGCTGAAGCTGAGTGCTACGAGTGAAAAAGTCGCACAGTGTCCGCCCGGCTTTAGCGAGAGTGATGTATTTATGCTGTGGTAGTATCCAGAAATGTAAGTAAGTGAGAACAACTAACAGTTCACAGACATCTATTAATATAAACAGTCCCACCCACTCACAGAAGAACCAGTTCTCAATGTTATTTTTATTTAATCTAAAGGAAAAAATAAAATTTGGCTTGTATTTCATTCCTCCCTGTTTGTGATACAACATTTTCCTGTTTAGGCATTTACTCACAGCTATTATTTACCCTCCAATCAGACACAGCCCCGCCTCCTTTTCTACTGGCTCCACAAAAGGAAACAAACAGCAAGAATGAAGGCTCCTCACCCAAAACAGACCCACTATAATGGAGGCAGACATGAGGAAGAGGGGTTTGGGAAGGAGCCGTTCAATGGATACGGAATTGAATTTGAAAAAGAAAAAGAAACCCCTCTTCAAAACAAACGCGTTGTGAACGGGGTCTGTGCAAAGCTAATCTGCAACAACCCAAACCCTTCCAAAGAGGCGAGATGAAAAAGACAACTGTTTAAAAACGAGCGCTCTTCTTCCGATTTCCTGACATATTTACACAATTATGTGCAGCACCCAAAGCATGGCAACTGGCAATTCTACCTCTTGACGAGTCAGAAGAAGTTTAGTTTTTCTACTCATCTCTTTTTTTCTACTTTAAATGTCAAGTCGATTAAATGAGAGTGCATGACACAGATCTGCAGAAAAATGCCAGCTAGGAGAACAGAGTCAACGCATTTCCTACTAAAACTACCCCGACTTAACTCTGCATCAGTTAATTTGAGGAGACACTGTTGCTTTCCTTTAAAGAATGAGTTTAATTGGATGCTTGTACTGACTCTAAAATAACCACTCATCTAAGAGCTTTGTTTCCATGATGAGTTACAATAAATTAAATACTTTCTGTGTTTCATATCGGTTCCTACGGGATGATTAAAAGCAGCGCCTTGGTTTGTTCAGCCGTCATATTTATCTATCTCACGATTACATTGTAAAAGCGTGTGCAATAAAAGCGCAATGATACACAAAATGAGCAATAATGCTATGGGCAATTAAAGTCAGCCGCACAAAAAAAAAAGGACCACAAGGTCCTTATACATATTCACTCCTCTGCTGAGATCCAAAGGATTCGTCAAGTCATCCTCCATGTCTCTGAGGCATTCACTTACAATGGCACTTTTATCATATGCTTATCAGCGGTGGCCCCCTTTCTTATGGAGCTCGATCTTTTGGCCCCTCATTCACGGAGCATATTACTCCTCTGTCAGAGCAAAGCACTTCCTAATGACAGGAAGGCCAGCTGGGACTGGGGAGAGGGCAGGAGGCACATGCATTAACATAATAATCCAAGCACGGTCCCACAGGCCCGCGGGGCCAGACAGCATATTAGGTCGGCCCGCCTCGCGAAGGTCCGTGCAGAGGAGCTGAACAGCCGCACGCCGTGTGGTGAGAGCTACACCTGTGGCAAACACAGGGGTTTTTTCCTCTGCTAATTGATGACGGAAAGAAAGCAGCAAGTGAGCATGCTCGGATGAATGCTAGCTAATCTGTAGCAGAATGGCTCATAGTGGTGCTTTTGTCCTATGCTTTGTTGCAGAGCGACCTTGAAGACTGACACATTTCTGAGTGAAGGAAGCATCTCCTCGCCTCCTCAAATTTATTACAGTAAAACACAAAAAGAGATAGGCTTTGGGGGGGGGGGGGGGGGGGGGGGGGGGGGGGGGGGGGTTGGATGCTGGTTCTGCAGCCCTCCTTTTGGCAAAAGCTGAAGAGAGTTTGCAGCGTGCACTGAGGCCTGTGATCCTCTTCACTGCAGTCCCATGGTACCTCGTGGGGTCTCCACATCTCTAACCACACGAGACAGCTGCTATCATTACGTCAAAGCCACGGAGCCTCATCGCATCGCTTTAGCCTGGAGACAGAAAAAAAAGCAACACAAGAGAGAAAAAAAAAGTTCAGCTATTTGCAACTTCTTCTAAATACAGTTCACAACCACAGTGACTGTGAAGAGAAAGTAACCTGTTAGCAAACTTACAGCAAAGAGCTGAGTGGAGTTTTTTTTCCACTGGTCGGTCTGTCCAGCACAGCCTGACAGTTCCAGCTTTTCTAATGTGGGGAAGAAACACCTGACTGTCACTGTAAGGCTGTCAGTTGCCAGTTCGGGTCTTTGACTGAAGCTTGAGTTCACACACAAAAGTAGCTCAGTGGCACGAGAGAAGCAGCAATAAAAAAGGAAGAAAGAGGCAAGTGAAGAGGAAGGGGATCTCAACAAATCATTTGATCAAGAGACAAGGTAAGAGTGAGGTGTACCTCCCCCAGCTCCCGCTTCATGAAACGACAACTCTCTAATTGGTGGAAAGGGCAGCCTGTCTGTGGCCGAGCGCGCTCTTAGATCTCTCCCAGGACAGCCAAGGCAATGTGCCAATTACTGCCAATTGTTGGGCTGCGGTTGAGATGTGGACAGTTGTCCATGTGGAATAAAAGTGAAGGCCTGGCAAACGCTGAGGCTACTGCTGCTAATATGAATTAAAGATATATTATAGCACTGTTAGCTCACAAGCTTCTGTGAAACAAAGTGATCTTTGAATCATTTAGGTTTAGTTGGTTTGGTAAATAACTGAAAATTAAAGGAAATGTCACCGATTTTTACCTCTACAGCAGCCAAGGGGCACCAAAACAGCTGTCCTCATCAGTAATGGAAAGCGTGCAACAGTGTTGGGCAAGTTACTTCAAAACTGTAATGCATTATTTATTACTTGTTACCCTCATTTTAAAGTAATTCATTACAATACAATATTACTGATTTTAAAATGTAAGGCATTACACAACTTTTGCATTACTTTAAGTTACTTTCACCAAAACAACTTCAATATGAATCTGGTCATGTGACGCTCAGTGAGCTCATGACATATATGTGGAAAGTGATGTGGTGTCTGAGCTAGGATTGCTGTTAAAACAGTCAGATATAATAACAGTGCTTTAAAATGATTGTTTATTAAATAAAAGCAACAACAATCTGTACTCTCAGCACGCTGCCATCTTATATTAACTGAGCAGGGAGTGAGGTGGTGGGGGCTCCAAGCCTATATTTGCCTTGGTCCCCAAATGCCTTGATACGGCCCTGGATGTGGGACTGACTTCTGGGGTGATCTGATTCTATCACTAGTATAAATATTAAAATGCTTATGTATATTATTGCTTTTCACTGGTAAAAATGTGTATTGGGGATAAATCTACCTACTTTTTTCTTGTTTTCTTGATTTTATTTGAATAATTTCCTGCCCTTTCTCTCTCTAACCTTCCTGCATGCTGCATGTTTTCTCCGTCTTCCAGAAAAAACTGTTTCCTAGATTCCCTACTTTCTAACGATCAGCCAAAGGGATCTTCACATGCGCGGCGCTCCAGCAGTAATGAGTTGAAATCACCGGGGCACAGATTATGAACTCAGCTGAGGCAAAGCACGTCAGAAAAGCACAAAATACCAGAGAATATGCGCTGATATGAACGATCGCAAGTGAATTATTTTGTTTTAGTGGAGCGATTTTGTGAATGTTGCAGTGGCCGCGTGCAGGATGCAGCTGGAGTAGTTGAGCCATTACCGCTGCGTCCTCTCTGCCCGCAAAGCTGAGTCCATAAATGACGTAATATATGCAGATACTGGATCTTTCTTCGGGCTTCCCGCAATTTGAATTTTTAAGGAACACATCTTGATTCTGGGTTTAAAAATGCATTGTAATTACCACGTTACTGACAATTGTACTGAGTAAATATTACCATTTTCTTTCCCTGTAATGCCTTACATTACCACATTACAGCAAAAAGCAATGCATTACAGTAATTAATTACTTTTGAACCGCATTACTCCCAACACTGGCGTGCAAATATAAACCTTGGTTTTAGATCCAGCAGGTTTGTGTGGGAAAGTTGAACACATACTTACTTCATTCATTATCTATTAGCCACACATCATGGCATAGGTCAGAGCTGGAGCACCACCTCTCCTATCACAAAGAATCAAAGTAAAGCTTTTTCTACTCGGCACACTCACAGTTCATAACGAGGAAGCCCAGCACAATGTGAGGGAGAAGAAAAATAGTGAAAAAAATCACTATAATGCGCTTTAATTGTGTGGGCAAAAATCTTTTCAAAAGAGCATGGTAATTTTACCCTGATGAATAATTCAGAGCACATTAATAACGGCTAGGGCCGGGGTGGACTAGAGCAGCTTGTTTTAGGAGTGACGAGCCGCTGGAAGCTGGGAGATGAGATCTCACCGAGGCTGTTTTTGTGCCTAGTTTTAAAGTCGCTTTTTTCAAGTAAATGCTGTTAAAAATAACCCGCAGTGTCCCCGAACTTTAAATACTCTTTGTGTATCTGAATCAGTGTGGGAAAGTTTAATCGCAGCAGGAACCCGCCATTTAGCCACACATTGTGGGGAATTACGTCTAGAAAAGTCTAGATATTTTTAACCAAGGTAAAAACATTTAACAATACATAATTTTTTTTAAAAAAGTTGAACAAAAGTCATGCTTGTCTGCCAAATAGTGGCAAAATGAAGGAAAACTGAAACAAAAAGACTACAACAAGGTGTTAGTTTGTACACTTGCGCGAACTAACCCTAACTCTAACCCGAAATGTTAAGAATCGAAGGAAAATTGACCCCAAACAAGACCTGATGATGTGCAATGATTAAAGGTTTCTGCCATTACAGATTCCAACCAGCTTTCAGAAGGTTCAGCAGAGAAAATGCAAATCAGAATCTGCACGAACCATTTTCTGGCAACAGTAATATACATAGTTGGGGGAAGGGATGAGACGGGAGGTTTCTTCATAAAATGTAACAACTCGTTCTGTACTCAGTAACTGATATAATAAAGTTCACACACAAATGTGTGTCACCAGACCTAACAATGAACTTTCTGCTGGTTAAAATACAGAAATCTTGATAAATTGTTTGACAAGCAAAATGCCGACATTCCTTCCCTTAGCAGGAATATCAGGAATTGAGTGTGCTTTTAGATATTCGGGGTTTAAACATAACTTAAGATGTAGAAACTTAAAGACTGTAGAAAAGTGCGGGGCCTGCAGGAGTAAACAGCACAGAACTGCAATGTTTCTTGAAGTCATCTCGACTAACACAAACAACATGGTGAAAAACAAGCCAAAGCTTCAAATCTTGTTGAAAGTATAAGTCAGTGGTGCTGTGAAGCAAGGTGACTGCATATCATAACTGAGCCATAACTTCATCTGGAACTGGCCTTGACTTTCTAATTCTTTGCTTCTTCTCTTTTAAAAATAAAAAACAAACAGAATTTTCTTCACATTTTGGTAGATTTAGGGGATTTAACAGCATGATTTAATCTAAAGAAGCTGACTCTTACACAGTTTGTTTGTTTATCAAAGCAAGTCTTATTTTCTGGGCCTCAGAACCATATTTAAAGCTGATCAGGCTACTTCAGACAGCGCTGCATCCGACTTCCTGTTGTCGACTCGCTGTTGCCACAGAAAAATTGCTGCTGCAGCTTCAGACAACCTACAGCACTTTGTATGCCGAAAGAAAAGAGTTAATTAGAAATACAAATTCTCCCAGATTGTTATTAATGGGAACTGTAGAGTAAGCAACACATATTTTGTGCCCATAAGTAATTCTCAGGTATCTTTGATCTGTGGCCCACAGCGGATGCTGCTGCGCGCCTCTGTCTGGCTTCTGGGATTCTGCCAGCACCAGACATCTGGCTACTTTGTTATCATTGGCTGATCGGCTCCCGGGAGGCCACTCTTGTGACACCAGGCAGAGAGTGTCCTGGCAAGGAAAATTATCAGCACATTTTGAGTGGATTAGAGTTCCAAAGTGGTCTTCAAATCTCTACAGGGGTCTAGGGGGCGCTGCTCAGCTGAGGGGTTCCTCAGGGCTCTGTTTTGACACCACTGTTGATTTGAAAGGCAGTGAGGGTATGTCTCCCACTGTTGAGTCACAGGTTTCACGCAACGTCTTAGGAAGTGAGGAGGAAAGACCCCAATAATTAGCTGTCAGATGCAGAGTGAGAAAACTGCACCAAAGGCTTCCCTTGATTAGTTTCTACACAGCAGTTACTGTTTGTTCTGGGGGCGGATTCCGTTGATGAAGTGAAATGGCAAAAAGGTTTTCCGCCATTTGTTTTTACTGACTAATGCAGTTTTGTTGTTTTTCCATTTTGCACTCAGGTTATTCTGATGCTAAAACCTTTGACTTGAGCTTTTTTATCTCTGGGAGATAGATACGACTCTCAGGGGTTGTGTCTGACAATTCGTCATACAAAACACTTAGAGGTCACAGAAAAAAAGCGCTGCATAAGCACTGGTTTGGTGGAGGGAAAAAAGCCATGATCTAACGATTTAAACCTTATTCGTAGAATTGATTGAGGTATTGTGTCTTCCCTTTTTTTCTCTTGGCGTCTCTGTTTGTGAATACAAAGCTGTGGTGACCCATAAATATTACATGGCATGGAGATGCAAAACAGGAATTAATGACTGGTGTGTGTGTGTGTGTGTGTGTGTGTGTGTGTGTGTGTGTGTGTGTGTGTGTGTGTGTGTGTGTGTGTGTGTGTGTGTGTGAGTGAGAGAGAGAGAGAGAGAGAGAGAGAGAGAGAGAGAGAGAGAGAGAGAGATGTCCCCATGGGAATCTGTGTAGACAAGCAAGCATGGTGAAGGTGTGGTCTTGCAATCTCTGTCTCTGCTACACAGCATTGGTGTGTGTCTTTCTTCAGTATCACCTGACCTGTTACCTCCCATGAGTTTGTTATCTGTTTGACACTTTTTATATTCAGTTCCTTCTCGTTTGACACTGTTGTATGAACAAATGCATGTAAACCATATGTGCTTGACATCTGGAAAGTGTTAATACAGAAAACACATGAATACGCTAACTAAATAGAAAAGGACATTTCTCACATCTAAAGCTCGGTTTGCATAGCGGGATAACCTTGCTAGTTTTTGACTAGCCTCTTTCGACAACCCCAAAGTTACACACAATTACAATAATGGCACTTAAGATAATCTTATGAGATAATCCTACCTTGTGTGGTGTGTTAAGAGGGATCTGTTACACTCAAAAGGAAATCAGGACCGCTCCAATCAATTTCAAACATTCATATATATCGGATGTCTTGGTCAGATTTTCGGGAACAAACGAGCGTGTTGCCTATTGAATGTGACGTGTAGCCAGTCAGAAAGCAATATGATGGAAGAGCCCAACACACTCCTCCTTTGCTATGTTTGTTCACTTCAAAGTCAAGTTTTATTTAACGAGATTTCTCGTCTGAGTGGGGAATGTCTGTGAGTGAAAGCGTGATAGGCTAAAAGACTGCTTTGATGCCCAAGCTTAAAGGCTGCTTTTATACACCTCTATGCAGCTCCAAGGAGGATCCAGTGACTGTTGGTTATTTGTTATAAGACTGATTTCATTTGAACGATAGTGTGGTAAGAAATGCACATTTGACAGTACCAAAGCTTCACAGTGAATGTAAATTCATAGCAGTTCATGTAGATTAAAAACAGACCAATGTAAATTTATTAACAATACTGTTTAAAAGCTAATATTTCATGTTATATTTCATGTTAGATTTGTTTTAGTTAAAAAGAGTGAATTGTGTATCGGCCGTCGACTAACAAGCCTTATCTGAGATCGATTAGTAGTGACTTAGCCTTCCACGAGGGGGAAAACTCCCGCGCTCGCTCCTCATTGCATTAAACGACTGCATGAGAGAAACAGCTCATAAATCACTCTCGTGATTCTTTCCCCGCTGTTTCAGGGGTGTAACAAAAGCATTTTGGGTGAAGTGTGTAGTTTTAGTCAATTTACTGCACACCACACTCTGTATGACCAAAATTGTTTCCGTGATATTTTCTCCTCAAATGTGTGGTCGCTCATGCTTTCAAAATCATCCGACTATTTACAAATCCTGTTGAATCAAACAGAATTTAGGCGTTGCCCACACAAACATCAATATTTTGTAAAACTAACTTTGTCCCCAGTGCATTTATGCCCTTCACTCATATGCAACCAATGATTTGGTAAATTAAAAAAGTAGATTTCCATGGACTGTTTCCTAACTTTAGATGTTTTTGACTACATTTTAGTATTTTAATAAAAATGTGAGAAACTGAAGGAAAAACAACGTTTCAGCTTCCTATTTTACGTTGTGTGGTCAAAACGGCAGCAGCCTGTTGAACCTTGATAGGTTTTTCAAATAAACTGTAGTTGTTTGCAGAAAATGTTAATGAGGGTTGCTGGTTCAAATCTTACTCACTCTGTTGTAGTTGTAATCTTCAGCAAGACATTTCACCCTCCTTGCCTACTGGTGGTGGTGGTTGACTACAGGTGTGCATGCATGGGTGAAGGACAACTGTGCTATAAAGCACCATTCTAGTACTATAGAAGATGCCATATACAGTACCATTTAAATATACCCCATATACCTGAGGTTTTTTTTCAGTTCAACTTCATCTCTCTTGTTTCATTTGTCAGTCTGGTTAAAATAATCTTGAAGTTTTGTATCATGTGCTCAATGTACGTGATTACATACTCCTACATATCAAATCTAATCATCCTGTGTGATAATAGAAGACAGAATAAATCAGCCATATGTGCTTTAGCACGTGGAAAGGGATAGAGTTGTGACTTCAAATGACTCTCCACATGACTAGCCATGTGCTTCCCTAGTATTTTGTTGCGTCATTAATGTCAACATTGGCGTGGGTGGAGTAGCGTTTCTGTTGGACTTTCTGCCTCTGGATTGGACCAAGGGTTTCTTCTCGGTAATGGGAAACAGTAATGCTGTAGTAGATACAGACTGAGAAACTAATGCTATAAAAACGTTATTCTACAGCATGGACCAAACACTGAACGAAAACACAGCCATCCTGAGTGGGGGTTACTCTGAAGTAATAAACAATTGGGTGTAAGAAGACAAAAGAAAAAGACAGACATGCAAAAAAGAAATTCATCCGACAGTGGAAAGACTGAGATTTGCTCTTCTTCTCTGCTTAGCATGATGAATCGGTCGAGGAGGGGCCACTTGACACCTGTCACCTAACCAGCCAGGCACAACTACCCCCAGGGGGCGAACAGGGGACTTGCTAGGGAGTTGCGCATGGCTCCCAGTGAAATAGACGAGCGTTTGAAGATCATTAGTGTTACAGGCCCTGTCTTCATGGCCCTGTCCAACCTCCTGAATGGTTCGCTTTGATCACAGAGCTGTGTTTTTGTCAATAGCGTGGCTACACTGCATACATTATAAAGTTATTCACACAAAGTCAGCAGGTAAAACGCCACATTCAATTTCTTGTTGGTCCTCAGATCGAGCGGATTATTGCTGCTAAGGGGTTTCATCGTCGGCCTGAAGCAAATATGAAACAGTGGTCGAGTTTTCGTGTTGCCATGCTTGAGTTCATCACTTCTCAGAACAGCACTGAGATGTTTCAGATAAATAATCTGTGAAGCTGCCCAGATTAGACCTGGGTTTAGTGTAACTGAGACAGAAAAATCAGGATTGGTGGCATCTGTATATTTATAATAAACTCTTGGGATTTTTTCTAAAAACTTTTTGTGGATTTATAATCATAAATTTTGATATACTCAAAACATAATAAAAAAAAGTCACAAATTTCAACCTGAAACCTTATTTTTGATTGAAAGACAGCATTTAGTCCAAGAGTTTCCATGTGCATAAAAAGCTTGATGGATAGTTTTGGGTTAAGTGATGACTTCACAAGTCAACAGACATTCAGATATCACAAACGGCAGACCCCCTAAGTATTGTGTTTTGCAGTTCACTGCAGTGGTTTTGGTGTTGAAAATGATCATTAGAGCCGATGAGGCAAGGGTCAGAGAGCTTTTTAATTTGTCAGATCAGATTGTGGCATGCTCCATCACATGACAGAGGAAATCTTTTTATTTGTGCAGAAGAGGAGGGGGGGTGGGGGGGTGGGGGGGGCGGTGAAGGTCAATTAGCATCAACCATTAGACAACTCAGTGACAAGCAGTATATTACTCTGTGGGACAGTCAAACTAATGAGAGACCCAGCAGAAATATTCATTCAGGTTGAACAGAATCCTGCAGTCATCCTGCCACATTAATCACTCGTATGGTGCTTGACATGTGAATTCCTTATAGCCGTGGCTTTTGAAGCATTACTTTTCACATAAACTGCCGGTCTCACCACTGAGCTCATGTCCTACAAAGGTCAGTTATACTAAAGGAAGTGTCTGTCATGTCATATTATCCAACAGAGCCCTGTGCATCAGTGACACGTCAAATGCATGTTTGTGGTAAACAACGTGTCTTTTGTTGTTATTGTTAAGGTAAATTTTTATCTTAGCACTTTGGTGTAACATTTATATATTTTTAATCACATTTCCACAAGTACATTCTTCGCCAAAAGCAGCATGAAAGAAAGAATCTCATTTTATCTATAGAGACAATCTCACAGTGAGGCAGGCAGGCTTTATTTGACTGGCTGTCAGGTTTAACACTTCTCTCTCGATATTGATCTGAAGTACCTAAAGGTATGTGACATCATTATGAGGCCTGACCTTATCATCTGCTGCCCTGCAGCCTGCAGGCCAGGCTGGACCAGGATCTAATGTGCCTCACCCCCAAAGCTCCAACCTGGTGCGTAATAGGGAAATTGGTGCTGGTGTTATTGTTTCTGGGACCCTTGTGCCTGAGGTTGACTTCACCACTATACCCAGTTAGCTGGTTTTGCTGCTGGCCGTTGATGAAGCCTAAATTAAGTTGTTGATTATCATCTGTTTAGATGTGGACGGAAAAGAAATTTAGAGTTATGTGGGAAGGCCATAAATCAAAAATTTGTCAAATGCTGTAGATAGCTTTTAAAATAACCTCAGTTTGGAGAAACAGAGTAGTTCCAATTGACTTGACAAGCTAGCAGTTAGTCATGAAGGTGCCGGGAGAATATTGTTGCGTCATACGAAACTCTAATTTCAAATAATGTTTTAAAGGTGAAGTTCACTGACAAACCATTTTTATTTCAGTTAAAACAAGATTGGCCACTCGGAGGCTGTGTTGATTTGTGATTTGACGTTCAGGAGAAAGCAGCGTGTGTCTCAGCTAGTGAAAGCAAACCATTAGCATTAGCAACCCCACCACACCAAATTGGCCAAATTGTTCCCAAGCACGGCCACAGCTGCAGCTCACTGCTCCCCACAGGGATGGGTCAAATGTGGAGCTGTAATTTCACCAGTGTGTGATGATGACTAATGAAACTTTAACTTTAATAGTCATTGAACCTACCGGGGGAAGGTGGGTCACTCGTTTGTTTTGAAAATAGGCCGCAGTACCCACATTTGACCACAAAATGTAATTCCTATTTAATCTATACCTTATGCACCTTTGAACTGTATACGTTGCTATTAATGATGCACCGATCTGAAATTTTTGGACCGATACCGACATCCGATATAAAGATCATTGTTATGGCCGATAAACTAAATTTGCTGATACCAATATATTGACATTAAAGCTTCTAAAATCAGCAGATTTTGTATAGAATGTAAATTATTAACGCTGAATTTACGTTATCATGTACAAACACCACACACATTTATGGTTCTGAGATTATTTAATACACTGTTCACATGACTCAACAATCACACATCACCCCCTCACCCTCTGAAACAGATAAACAAATGGAGACCAGATGGAAAAAATATTGGTTGTTAATATCGGCCCAGTTTTATTTATCAAACCAATATGTTAAAAAAAGACTGACATCGGCCGATACCGATAATGATGCCTAGTTCCTATCATATCCCAGCAGTGCCACAAGTGGTTAAAAATATGTCACGCAGCTTTAAAAAGAGCAAAAGATCAAAATTGTGTGCAATAAAATAAAAAATAAAAACAAGAGTGCAACTATGAGAGGGTGAAACTATATCTAGGACTGCAGTGGGCAGACTTTTATTTTTTTGCGTAGCACTGGGATGCTGCACATCCGTATTTCACTTGAACCTAAAATTCTATGTCTGTTCATACTAATTTAAACGACACAGGATAACTTACAGGGTATTTTTAACCAGCAGGTGATTAACAGGCTTCTGCAGAGCCTGATGAGCTGCTGTACAGGTGATTCAACCACTGAATCTAGTGTGTTGGAGCAGAGAAACCATTAAAACGTGCTGGAGACTGGCCCTCGAGGCCCGGAATATAATACCCCTGCTTTACCCTCCAAAATCCAAGTTTGTTCTGAATGTACAAAACAGTAACCTTTTCGCTCCCGTTCTATAAACAAATAAGCCACGAAACTGGATCAAATAGAAAGCAAACACCCTAGATTACCTTCCACTTTTGTTCAAGCGGATCTTTTGAACCTGTTTTCTAATCTCAGCTGCTGAGCCACTCGCTGTGCAGTACAGTGTGTGACGTTCAGTAAAAATCCAAGGCTTCTACCTTTTGTTGTGTGCATTTAAACAGCACATTAAAGACACAACGCTCCTCCTGGAGCCTGTCACGTTTCCCAGGTAAAGCAGATGAATAAGTAAAGCACTGCTGCTGGCTGAAACACCCTCCTTCTTTTGCTTGATTTGCTGTTGCCTTGAGTTAGATCCTGATCCCTTTGTAGACCCTCTCCCAACAAGCATTGACCTTCTGCTCCAGCATGTAAAGAGCTCCGTGAGATCCAGAAAAAAGGAAGGGAGCAGGGAAGCTGTGAATAAAGGCATCAGCACGGCAAGCAGCCGAGAGACTTCCTCCACTTCACTCCACACTCCTATTCCTCTCCGTCTGGCTAAACCTGTGTTCTGAGAAGGAGTCTAGGAGGT
>SSNQ01034509.1:66763-71763 GCA_006942095.1 Nothobranchius kuhntae | reverse complement strand
TAGAGAAAGAGGCGGAGAGAGTCTGCCCTTCGCCTCAGAGCGCAGGCAGTTTGGGTCCCCGCAGCATTCACCGGAGTCGGAGAGAGCCAGAACGGAGACTGTCACCACCGTCCACTCCTCACACACAACCGAGACGGAAACTTTTTGCCTTTTTTTAAACAAAAGCAGCAAACAGATCAACGAAATCAGCTACTTTTGGAAATCCTGAGAGACGGAAAGCCATTTTATTTGTATTTTCTTTTTCTTTTTTGGCGACATCACTGAGGAGTCCTGCCAAAAACCTGCACACAGATCTGAGGTAATTGAGTAAATCTGTAGATAAGAGTTATGGGGAAAAGCAGACAGTGCTTTTGAACGTCGCGCCACAGGTCCGCAGAGGAAGAGGCATCAGCTGCATGGCTTGTCGGTAAAAAAAAACCCGAAGAGAGAGATAGAGAGAGAGAGAGACCGTCATACCTGCACGTGCTTTAATAAATAGATGTGGTTTTGAGTTGGACCATCGTCTTCAGCTTGCACTTTACTCGACTTCCTGCGAAGCAAGCAGGCTCCCAACTCCCGACCGAGGAGGCGGAGCCTTAACTTATTAAAAGGAACTTTCAGAGGTTTGGACGCCAGCAAATATGATGATGATGTCTCTGAACAGCAAGCAGGCTTTCAGCATGGCCCACACCAGCCTGCCCGAGCCCAAGTACTCCTCACTGCATTCCTCCTCGTCCTCCACTCTGACTTCCAATGCGCCCTCGTCGTCCTGCTCGTCTTCCCGACACAGTAGCACCATCATCAGCAGCAGCGGCGGCGGCAGCAGCAGCTCGGAGGCGATGCGCAGAGCCTGTCTCCCAACCCCACCGGTACGTATTCTGCATAATCACACCTTAAAGGCACATTTTGACAGCCCACTTTTTTTTTTTTTTTTTTGCTTGATGTTTTTTTCATGTCTGCACAGCAAATCACCCAATACCTCCTTATTTTTTCTCTCTCCTCTTGCTCAACTTGTGTATTCAGTCGGCTTTGCCTTTATTAATTTTTATGACCTGGGATGTTGCATGATTCTTGTTTTGTGTGCCCCCTCCCCTCCCCTCATTTCTATTTTATTTTTTTGGATTTCTTTTTTTCCACATTCTGGAAATGTTTTAAACCGAGGAGTGGAGGGAGAATTCCCTGCTGACAGTTATGTGTGCATTCTATTTGCAATTGCAGAGCAATATATTCGGAGGCTTGGATGAGAGTTTGCTGGCCCGGGCTGAAGCTCTCGCGGCGGTGGATATAGTCTCGCAGACCAAGAGCCACCACCACCCTCCACATCACAGCCCCTTCAAGCCAGACGCCACCTACCACAACATGAACACTCTCCCCTGCACGTCGTCTTCATCCTCCTCCTCTTCGGTGCCTATTTCTCACCCGTCCGCTCTGGCTGGCCACCACCATCACCACCATCACCACCACCATCACCAGCCCCACCAGGCGCTGGAGGGGGACCTACTGGATCACATCACCCCGGGACTGGCACTGGGAGCCATGGCGGGGCCGGATGGCTCGGTGGTGTCCACGCCTGCGCACCCTGCCCACATGGCGGGCATGAACCACATGCACCAGGCGGCCATCAACATGGTCCATGCCCACGGGCTTCCACCACACATGGGCATGAACGACGTGGACGCCGATCCCAGGGACTTGGAAGCCTTCGCGGAGAGGTTTAAGCAGAGACGGATCAAACTTGGGGTTACCCAGGCGGACGTAGGGTCAGCGTTGGCCAGTCTGAAGATTCCTGGGGTGGGCTCTCTCAGCCAGAGCACCATTTGCCGATTCGAGTCCCTCACGCTGTCCCACAACAACATGATCGCTTTGAAGCCCATCCTGCAAGCGTGGTTAGAAGAAGCCGAGAAATCACACAGGGAGAAACTGAATAAACCCGAGCTGTTCAACGGCGCAGAGAAAAAGCGGAAGCGCACGTCGATAGCGGCGCCGGAGAAGAGATCACTGGAGGCCTACTTCGCCATCCAGCCTCGTCCCTCCTCGGAGAAAATCGCAGCGATCGCAGAAAAGCTGGACCTGAAAAAGAACGTGGTGCGTGTCTGGTTTTGCAACCAGCGACAGAAACAGAAACGAATGAAGTACTCCGCGTGCGTCTAGAAGCCGCCAACGAAAAAGACTTGGAACTGTTTATTTGTATCATATTTCCTATCTCTCACACGCCTCCCCTTTTTCAATCATCAATGACTTCGTGCTTTGAACTTTGAGAAAAAAAAGAATCAAAAAGTCATAAAAAATGAACAATAACTGAAAAAATGTCGAAAACACCCAGTCACGTCTCTTTTACGCGCTGAGGAGGAAGATATGGAGGCATCGTTTTTGGCGGAGCAAGTAAGATCACACTTTCCACCTTATTAAGGCAGTAAGGACTCTTTAAACTTTGTTTTTTAATGTATTATTTATTATAGTTTGCGATGAAATATCATTTTTAATTTACAAACTCCTACTTAATTAAAAACACTAACATGTTCTTTATTTTTGGGAGGGGGGCAGCTTATAGGATAAGCTAGTTTCCCTCCGAGTTCATGACAATGCAGTCTGACATTTATTCAGGTCCGTGGGGGGATTAGCAGGAAAGCACACAAGTTGAGAGCTAATATTAGATTACTGCCAAATAAACCTTCCTGTAAATGAATCATTTACTTGTCACACACTTCGTTTCGTGTCTAAATGTGGAATTGATTATTTCAGGGATCTGTTTTTAAGATTCCTGCGTTTTAACATAAAATCCAGGGGGTTGTTTTTTAAGGGCCTCATGAGGCGGAATGATCGAAATTGGGACTCGCTTGCTTGTAACTTTAATATGTATTTATTTTAAATATTCTTTACAATGAGGAAAAAAATATGATTTTCCATGCAGCTTAAGTTACAATCCAACGTAGGCCAGTCTTATGAACTATTTATTGGGTGAGGTCATGTTTACTTCATTATATATTTATTGGGATCCCCCACCCACCCACCTGCACACACACACACACACACACACACACACACACACACACACACACACACACACACACACACACACACACACACACACACACACACACACACACACACACACACACACACACCTTGTTCTGCTTGAGAAAATCTAATCCTGACAGCAAGTTATGAGTGTTGATCCGGTTTAAAAAGTGTGTGTGTGTGTGTGTGGGGGGGGGGGGGGGGGGGGTCTCCAGTTTTGATGTCTGAGATGGTACAATCGAGATATTTATGAGATACAATCTCTTTTTAAAAATTACTTTATGTATGCTTGTTTGCTGCTGTTTATTTGTATAAATATACACGCATCATGACGAGATTGTTGCTTGTTGAACCACCTTGTTTAATTCAACTGTTTCTGTTTTTTTTTCTTGATGACAAAAAGAACCATGGAAGTGTAAAATGTAAATATTTCATTGGAATCAGTCGATGCACATAAATATATCGCTGTATTGCTGTTTAGCTGAGGTACAAACTTATTTCTGTAACGTTTGTTGCTTTATTTTCTTAACAATTTCATTTCCATCCATGTAAATTTAAATTATTTCCTTATTGAACTGATATGTGTTTCATTAAAGAACGAACTTTAACATTTAAGCGGACGTTTTGTTGTGAGTGTGGCTCATCCAGACGTATTAATATAGATATTTTCTTTTTACTCATTCATCTGTTTATTTATTGATGAGGAGGAGGGGAAGGCTTAAGCTGCGGGAAGCTGAGCTTTTAAAGCAGCTTGTGGATTCTTTGAGTACAAATATTTCATTTTCTTGACATAATCGCTCACAAAGAGGCGCTCAGCTTGGTGTTATATAGAAAATTAGCCTGGTTTGAGTGTAGACGAGCACTCTGGTAACCCTACCCCCACCTCCTCTCGCTATTATGCCTCAGACTGAATACCAGCCATGTAAATGTGATTTGTAATTAGAATTTCTTTTCTTTCTTTTTTCATTCTCGCCTTGAACTGCTGATTTCACCGTGCTCCTCCAGGCCTCATCATGCAGCAGGGCCTTATTTCTCTCCTCCATCAGCGTTAAAGACACACATGGCTTCTCCAGTGACACGCTGCCTGCCTGCTAGCCAGCTTGTAGCAGCTCACAGTCGCCTTACCTGAGAGCAAATGCTAATATTCTATTAGAGTCTAATCAGGGGGTCTGTGGAGAGCTAGATGGGTCCCTGGAGCACAGACTTGCCAGATGTCAGCCCGCCAGAAAAACAGCCTCGTCTGCCAAACGTGGCCGACTCTTTTTGAATACACACTCAAACATTCGATCTGCACAGTGAATGCTTTTGAAGAAAAATGAATAAGTAGATAAAGAAGTTGTATTTAGAGGAGGGTTATTTTGAGCGTCACGTCTAAATCAGAGCTTCAGGGCTGGATGAGTTAGCGCTGAGCAAGCGTTTCAGCACCATGGACAGTTCAGTTCCAAACCATGGCGCTGAAATGCTTATTCAACCTTTTTTTAACCTCACCGGGACATTTTTTCTGAAAATAATATTTTACAGGTTGCTACCTAACTTTCAAAAAATCACCTGTAGGTTGTTACTCTTCAATCAAACCTTCTTTTTTCACACCTCACTGACATGGCTCCCCACCTCGTGGCTCCCCAATCAACCGAACAACATCTTCATAACAGCCGCGCCAAGAGCCAGAAACACGCTCCAAAGCAATCCGACCGGCCTCAAATGACGAATTAAAGAGTATCAAAACGACCCTGATTAATGAGACTGCGATGATAGTTCATCAATTAAAAGATGCTCCTGGTGAGTGCCTCTAATTTCCCCCTCAACGAGCCGTTCACTTAATAAGAGCGAATTATTAAATTACACATCGAATTATGAAAAGCAGATAATTATGAAGAGCGAGTTTAAGTAGTCATTAGCTATCCTTGTTAATTACCGCTGGTCAGGGAGGGCGGGGGAGGGGGAGGAGGGAAGGGGAGGGAAGGGTCTCATCGGGAATTGAAATTAACTTTATTCAGAGAGCC
>SSNQ01034509.1:49439-59439 GCA_006942095.1 Nothobranchius kuhntae | reverse complement strand
TTATGACACAGATAATTATTAGGAAATGGAAATGTTATTGAAAACAAGTTCAAATTAAATCAATCCTGAATATGAAATAAAAAAATAATGTATTTTTACAATAGAAAAAATAATGATGAAAAGTACGATCTGATCATTTTTATTCTCCTAAATTTTTTTTCATGTAACTAATTTCAATATATTAAATCTGAATACTCAAAATAGCGTTGTTTTATCCCAGTTGAGGGCAGATGAAAGTAAAATGCTTTTCCATCTACTTTGTGTTCATTTCTGAATAATTTATTTACTGAGTAAGTTGAGAAATGGCACCAGAGTTTAGATATTAAAACATGCTGAAATAAGGAGGAAACTCAGAGTCACAAAAACTGCTATTGTCACACATCAGGTTGCATCAAGCATAATAAATATTCAGCCTCACTTTACTCAGATTCTGCATATTTTCTAAGCTTACTGCATGCACATTTATTTATATCGTTTAAATTGTTTTTTTTTTTTGTGATCCTGTTCAAACATGTGGTAAAAATATTGGACTTTGTTATGCAGATGAAGAAGCAAATAAAATAAGAAATTGTAAAAGTCTGGAAAAAGCACAATTTATTAACATATTCCAAATAATTGCCCGGGCAGAAGATGCTGTCTTCTAGAGACCATATGTCTCCCGCTCATGTACAAATCATCGTTGTCAGCCTCACGTTTATGACTTAGTGTGTGATAAAGCAGCAAATGCAATATTCTGGGCAGCCATCAGACACTTGGCAGCCGTTCCTGCTGTAAATGAGCAATCAGATAACTTTCAGCCAGGCAATCCTGTTAATTGATTGCTGCCACAAATACCTCAATCCTCACCACAAAGAGAGAGAGAGGGGGTTTCCACAGTGTTACCCATTCTTGTTTTACTTCAATTGGCAAGCTGAAAGGGAAGCAGCTTACCAAATGATGTACATGTGCAAGAATGGCTTAAAATGTTCCTGCTTTACCATCAAACTCTCATTTTTAACAGTGCATAATGGAAACGTGTGATATATAGCATTTTTATTGCTAAAATGTTCCCACCTCACCATGCAAATTCTCTGCTGAAAGTAATGTCTCAGCAAAGCAGGTAGACGCCTCCCACTATATCAGATTACAGCGTGCTGTTGAAATGTGTGCTTCTGAGGTGCCTTTGCAAAAGGTTGATTACTTTGGATATATTTCACCTGCCGCTCTGGGCTATTATTGCTCGAGATACAGACTTTGGTCGAACCCTGATGGAACGATCCCGATCTGGCTGTGTTCCTGGTAAAAACCATATAAAGTGATTCAGTGCGAGCATAAAGAAATGTTAACGATCATCAAAGACCTTTGTGTTGCACGGCGTTTTCTTCTCTCATTCTCACTCGTTCCTGTCCTTTTTATTTGCCCATCGCTTTCTGAGAGACTCGAGCGGAGACAGACAAGTGCTTTTATAAGAAATTTTTATATTTAGCATCAACTGATCCATCCCATAACGCTAAAAACACACTCAAACATGTTCATATTGCAAATCTGCCTTTTCTATCTGTAACATTTACAGGAAAACGTGCCTCTGCTGTAAAATGTAGCAGGCAGACATGGTTTCTGACCTCTATATAGCAGCGTGGAAGGACCTCAACAGCTGTAAACAACACTGCAATCAGTGTCCCATCTGCTCCCGTGTCCCACTTGTGTGGATGCCTTTTTGCCATTTCTTTCACCCTCTGCCAAGCGACTGCCTCAGGACATCTAACCCAGAGTACAGAGCTCATTTACCCAAGGAGGAAAGAAGCAAACTAGATTTCTGAGTCCCTTTGCTGACAAGAAAACTTGGTGGCTGTGCTCAACAAAATAAAACCTGTTGGGTTACAACCCACGCAATAATATCAGTCATTTAAAATCATTAGAATCCACAATCTACGATCAGACAGCATGCATGAAAGTGGGAGATTATTTGTGAGATGGTGAACAAATCAGTCATCCAAGCAACTGTGTGTTAATTTACTCCCATTCATGTGAATGGTGCTTCACAGGATTCTTTAGGAGAGGAATCTCAAAAGGTGAGTGGATTTATATTCTCTCTCTTTTAACATTTCTGAACAAAAACCAAGATTCCACAAAAACTAAATTAGTTTTTAATCTAATGTAAATGTTGATCTAAAATTATTTTCCTGTTTTCTTGTCTACTCGGCCGGGTTTGTAGAGAGTTGATGCGTGTTTCAGGTGGTTAGGCGGTTAGGGCTGATCTACAGTCAGTGACAAGGAAACAGAAGACATCATAAATGTGCAAGGTGGAAACAGCATGTCCATGTCATGAATGTCTCCTGAAATATAAACTAAGTCATCTAGCTGAGATCAGTTTAGTGTGTTTAAAAGTGATTACCAATACCACGACTATTATTACACCAGAAAACTACTAAGACAGCTAATTTATGTTGCTTTATTTCTACATTTATATAAATACAGGCCATTTACCATTTAGTTCAATGTAAAATTGGGGACAGATTTGGCACTAGGGGGCAGTAAATACATTTCAGAGCAGTTTTACAGCATATTGCCGTGATTGTTGCTAGCTTAAAAAGCATTACGGTTAATGTTGCTACCCGTGGAGCCAAACGGATGTGACCTCAGTGTGACTCCTCAGACTTTGATGGTCCGTCAGGCCAAAAACTTCCTGTGACTGGCGCGGTCTGGGTCAGTTGAGTTGACCGGGTTTTGCAGTCGGGACAGAAAAGTTAGCATCCTCCCTGTTTCATGTTTGGTCTGTGGAAATTACCCAAGTAGAATAAAGTGTAAATAAGATCAAAACTTAAACAACCAGACAGTCATCACGCAAAAATACTTAAAGGTGCATGATGTGAGAATTAAGTAAGAATGACTTTCTGTGGTCAAATTTGGGTACTGCAGTCCAATAAAATAAAAAAGTGATTGTCTCCCTATTATTCCGTGGTCTTCATGGCTGTTACCATTTACGGCTCGGCACCAGAAGATCCTAGAAAACCAGTCATAGACAGTAAGTTGGTAAGTAGATAAATATTGCACTGTAATACTGAGTTGTTGTAGCTTGAGATACTTTTGGAGTTGACTATTTATTTCCATTTCACCGTTAGCATTGTTAGGTCACCACTAGCCTCTAGCCTTCTTTACCCAATATTAGAGTAAAACAAAAAGAAGCCAAGGTGTTGCGGGGTTACTTCTGGGTTGCTCCTGTTTACTGGCTTAGGTTCTTTTCAAAACGATGCTGCATGTTCCTGGCTGGTATCGAATTGCAAATGCTGCTCCAGCAGTGTTAGCTCGACGCTAACTTTGCAATCCCACAAGTTGTGTAAATGCAAAAATGAATGAGTGCAAGCAGAATAAAAGACATTGTGCAAATCACAAAAAAAGCTTTAATCCCAAAAGCTTCATTTCAGTGACTGCTTTACATTGTTGGTTCTTACTGAATGATTATTTCAGTAGTAATGTTATTTGAGGTCCCCAAGGCTGCACCTAAAATGCTAAGCTAGCTGTTAATCTTCCTGTTTTGCATTTAAAGAACAACAAAAATGTGTCAGGGACCGTGTTACATGGAGTTGGCAGCAGTGTAAAAGTACATGAAGCAGAGTTTGCACTTAATTTACCCTAGTGTGTCTAGCCGTTAGCTTGTCAATCTGTTCAGAATAATCTCTCTTTCCACCAAACCAAGGTTATTCAAAGAGGTCTCTACAAACGGTATGATATTTATTGTTCGTGACCATTCTACAGAAACCCACCACAAAACTTAATAAATAAATGAAAATAAATAAAAAAAACAATACAACAAATTCTATTATTAAAATATTCACGGCCTCTTTATTGGTCCTGTCAGTTAAAGGTAATTGTTCTTGCTCTGTTGCTGTGAACTAATAAATACTGGTGTGTGTAAGATTAACTTGCTTTAAAAAAATGATGCTGAAATGTTTATAAAAGCTGTATGTGTGTACCATGTTCTGTAATCAACCAACTGGTTAGGACATGTTTGATAAACATGTTCTAGTATTGATGTCCTTGCTCATATCCTTTTTGCCACAGCTGCCCAGAAACATGCCCATTAAGCTAATTTTTCATGTAAAATGTGAAGCTAATGAAGAATACATACTGCCCTTGTCAGCTAAGACCAGAGAGGTCACAGAGCTTCAGTCTGTTGAATCTAGCTTTTGTCCTAATTGCCTTTTTTCTGCAATGAAAATAAAACATCTTAAAAAGCTCTCGATGCCTGAGTGGGCTAAGGCAAGCTTTGTATTCTGGTGGAGTAATCCATGAACAAATACGCCTCCCACCAGAGCTGTGTTATGTGATTTGAGTCGGGGTCAAAGCCACTTCTATTCCTCTGGGTGGGATTGTGGGATTGCAGGAGGTTTGGTTGGCCCTCCAGAAGCCGTGTCTGCTGTTCCCCTTTACTCATTTACTTTATCAGTGCATTGCTGTAATATACATAATTCAGACAACCAGGGGATGTCTTTGGGCCCCAAACCACCTGCTGGCTTTTATTAGCTAATTAGTGGTGATTTATCAGAGCTGCTAATTTGAGCGGGGCTGCTTGCCTTTAGGAGTCTCTGAACACCGTATGAATTCTGATGGTAATTATGCTTATTTGATGGGCAGTTTGCTAAAACAAAAAGTTCTGTCTTTTCCGCCCCAAAGGGGTGGAATTTCTGTTCTTATGAAAAATGACCTTGTGTGATTCTTTCTTTCACACTCATTAGGTCTTTCAGACTTTTCATTTTAATTCCTGCGTCCCAAACAGCTCAGCTTCATACCTTTAGATGGGCGTCCTTGGGAAGGACCTTTAAGATGTCCTTATGTTCCACATTCACTGTTCTCAAAACAGAATCGGCTCTAAAATCTGCAATTTTCTGCCAATCAGCTGACTTTTGGTTGTTGGAAAGCTATGACACAGAACCAGCAACCTTCGTGCTGGTTATGAAGACACTGACATTATTTCCAAACCTAATTTTTTCGTGTTCAAAAAATTATTTTTGTGACATTTTACATTTAAAAAATCAGAATATGACTTTTCACAAATATTAGTGTGTTAAATGTCAAAAAAGAAGACAATCTGAAATATATATAAAATTTATTATTTTTTATTAGGCTCATTGGTGAAGAGTTTATTGTTGGATATTCAACTCTATCTCTTCTCCTTCATCAGTGCCCTCTTCTGGAGATAGCATTAGCAGAAGCAATGCAGCACCTCACTCCTCTACCTTATTGACCACAAGTTTAGATTAGAATGACATTCATGACCTTTTTGCATTTTTTGTAGTATTTAACTTTATTTAAACAGCACTTTACATGGTTTTGATATAATGTGATTTGGTAAAAAAAAATGCTCCATCTCAGGCAGCAGAGCTCAGCAGGCAATTTCCACACAAACAAGGAAATTAAATTTTTACGTATATTTTATTGTGTTTCATTCTTTTTTTTACCTCTAGTCTAGTCCAGCGGCCTAAAGTCATGACAGTTGTTGCCACCTTTAACTTTTGTGAGGATTTAATTTCTAATTACAGTCCCACCAGATTCATCACGGGTATCAAAAGTGCAAAAATGTGCACGGACATCACATTAGTGTTGTTTTATCTTTTAGCTATGACCGTAAGAGTTTCAGTGGTTGTCTGCTTTTGTTACCTGCAGTCTGAAGGATTGCAGAATGCAATTATAATTGAAGACTCCAATTTAAGGAATGTAAAACTGATCCATCCATCCATCCATCCACTTTCATCCACTTATCCGGAGTTGGGTCGTGGGGGCAGTAGCCTAAGGCGAGAGGCCCAGACTTCCCTCTCCCCAGCCACTTGGGCCAGTTCCTCCGGGAGAATCCCAAGGCGTTCCCTGGCCAGGTGAGAGACATAGTCCCTCCACCGTGTCCTGGGACTACCTTTAGGTCTCCTCCCAGTTGGACGTGCCCAGAAAACTTCACCAGGGAGGCGTCCAGGAGGCATCCTGACCAGATGCCCCAGCCACCTCAACTGGCTCCTCTCGATGTGGAGGAGCAGCAGGTCTACTCCAAGCCCCTTCCAAATGACCGAGCTTCTCACTCTATCTCTAAGGGAGAGCCCAGCCACTCTTCAGAGAAAACTCATTTCGGCCGCTTGTATCCGCGATCTCGTTCTTTCAGTCACTACCCAAAGCTCATGACCATAGGTGAGGGTAGGAACGTAGATCGACCGGTAAATCGAGAGCTTCACCTTCTGACTCAACTCTCTCTTCACCATGACAGACCGGTACAACGCCCGCATCACTGCAGATGCAGCACCAATCCGCCTATCGATCTCACGCTCCAGTTTTCCCACACTCATGAACAAAACCCCGAGATACTTAAACTCCTCCACTTGGGGCAGGACCTCATCCCGGACCTGGAGAAGGCATTCTACCCTTTTCCGAATCAAGACCATGGTCTCAGATTTAGAGGAGCTGATTCTCATCCCAGCTGCTTCACACTTGGCTGCCAACCGCTCCAGCGAAAGCTGAAGATCACGTTCTGATGAAGCCAACAAGACCACATCATCTGCAAAAAGCAGAGACCTGATCCTCAGGCCACCAAAACGGATGCCCTCCACACCTTGGCGGCGCCTAGAAATCCTGTCCATAAAGGTTATGAACAGAAGCACTAAATAAAACAAATCAGCTGGGTTCATGATCTAAAACATGCAGGAAACGTGCTGGAAGCAGACTGCGGCGCCAGGTATGTAAGCTCCATTTTTAGTCTACTGCACACTGGAAGCATCAGTGGCGCGGAACGGCAGCGGAACGCCACTGCTTCAGATAGAATCCATTAAAGTCTATGGGGGTGTTTCAAACCAGCCACGATGCAGCAATCAGGCGTGTCCCAGAAGCGGCACATCGTGCCACTAAAGATAGGATCTGGAATCAGGTTCTATTTTTGAGACAAGACAGTTTCCGCAGTTAATAAAGGGCTAGACAGGAAATCACACATGGTTTCAGTCTAAAATCATCGGTAATTTAAAAACAAAATCTATTGCAATTCATATCTATGTAGATTACATCAATACAAGTGACCTCATGGCCTATTTACTCCCAGCATCGTTCCAGAAGTACAGAGGTGTGTTGTTCATAGCTTTAATCTTGGCAGTGGAGGGGAACAACATCATCAATGACATCAAACAGCGATATTAAACATGAGTTCATTCTTTCGGGTTTAATGGCGGATGACATAAACTCTAGGGACTTTGTGATCTCGTGACTGGAGCTAGGGGCATAGTGGAGGAGCTGCTTCACGGCTGAGACTCTCCCAATGTGCACTGGAAAGCAACGATTGTCGCAAGTAAACCTTTCTGCTACCGTTCCGTGCAGCTGATGCTTACAGTGTGCAATAGGGGTAAGTCCAACAGGCCGGACCGGCAACTGTGAGGTTACACGAGTGATATTTTAGCCACAGGAGGCGATAGGGGCTGGGTGGCCTTTCATTAACTCTGTAAAGGGACATTTTAGCACACTCTGGCTCAAGAAAATGGTTTGAAAATATGAAAAAGTTGCTAAGTATTTCTTGATTTTCCAGGTCCTAAGTGCTCCAGCCCTCTTCCTTCTGTTCACTTTTTTCTCAAAGTTGGTGTCAAATTATTTACTTAAAAGATGATGATTTGTGAACATTTTGGCTAAACTGTGGCGAAAAAAACACCACCAATCACAACCATGCAAGTTAGGTTAATTGGTGTCTCTAAATGGACTTAGCTTTGTATGTGTGCACGTGTGCGTGTTTGTGTGTGTATGTGTGTGTGCATGTGCGTGGTGGCTCCACCTGTTGCTCACTAGTACCAGGTCCACTTGTGTCTTCCTGAGCAGCCCAATGTGTGTAGAGAAAAGGCACGGTCAATATATGAGGAAAAAATAATGTAGTAGTTATTAAGTAAATAAAATCACAAGCCTTTCTGCAAAGTCTAAACCTGAAAATTACAAACAAAAATAACTTAATGTATAAGTAGTAAATATGAAAGTGTATCTATGCAACCATCCATTATTGTCCACTTATCTGTAGTCCAGACTTTCCTCTCGCCAAGGGAGAGCCCAGCCACCCTGTGGAGAAAACTCATTCCTGCAGCTGGTATATGTGATCTCGTTCGTTTGGTCACTGCCCAAAGCTCGTGACCATAGGTGAGGGTAGGAACGTAGATCCACCGGTAAATCGAGATCTTCACCGTCAGACTCAGCTCTGTCTTCACCATGACTGGCACAACGCCTGCATCACTGCAGATGCAGCACCAACCCGCCTGTCGATCTGCCACTCCACCATTCCCTCACTTGTGAACAAGACCCAATGATACTTTAACTCCTCCACTTGGGGCAGGACCATGGTCTCAGATTTAGAGGAGCTGATTAGGAATATGAAAATTCACTATTGCTGAAATATTTCAAAATGTTGGGAGATGTTGCTGTTTGTTCTAAAAGAGATGCTCGAGGGAAGGACGAACTTTGACTCTGGACATCAATAATAGACGAATAGATGGACAGCAGCTGTCAAAAATATACACGTTATGATGAGTTCAAGTTTACACTTCTTCATAAACTGATCAGAACATAACTTTTACGTAAAATAGTTAGTGTTTGCTCAAATGTTGCAGAATATTCTGCTACACAAGCTATCAGAATCCTCTTTTTGCCCTCATCAGCTCCTTTTTATGATGTTTATACATTAGAGATCTTTTTGGACTTCTGGTCTTTATGCACAGGCATCGTAATTCAGAAATCTATGTGTGATATGTCTATGGTGAGTTGATGTAAGCAGAAATTAAATTCTAAATGATTATAAGAGGAATTTCTGTTGGTAAATAATCTAAATTTGCCTCCTGCATGCTACAAGTCTTTATGTTTCTGTAAATTTTACTTCAAACATTGACAAAATGTGATCTAATGTGATTTATATATATATATATATATATATATATATATAAACATCGATTCACCTCAGGTGTAAAACATTTGTTAAGTGCTCCTCATATCAACAAAGATCCTATGAGTGAGGCATCACCTGCTGATTGATGTTCTCTGTCCTCTGCATGCGTATCCTTGGGGAATTTCTCCCTGCTCCCCTCCTCCCTCCCTCTCTCAAAGCAAGGTAAATCCCAACAGGCAGACAAAAAGAACACAAGTATTAAAAAAAACACAATCTCAATTCTTAGGGGCTTGTTTGAAATTAGAATGCAGGAGAAAAAAGGGAGAGAAGAAGAAGAAAACAAGCTGGAGTTCTCAGATGTCTGCCAGCACACACCTTTTCCTCATCTTTTCATCCCTTTTCTGATAAAATTCAAAACAGCAGGTAAATGGTAATATCACACAAGCAAGCAACGGTGCCTCCAGCAACATGCTTTACTAAAAGAGTTTGCCTTGGAAGGTGCTGCAGCTCTCTGCACAGACTAAAGGATTGAAGTATTTTGTTCCCTGGGAATTGAATGGGAATTATGAAAACACACTTTAATGTAGAATACACGAAAAAGAAAGAAAAATCTCAAAACACATGCTTTTTTGTAAATAAGTGTCTGTCTTTTAGGCACACCAGCTGTTTTACTTCAAAACATAAAAGTACTTTTTGTTGCCATAAACATTAGATGAGTTTATTCTGGAAAAAGTTACAAAAAATGTATTAAAGCTTTTGATTAAAGGGAACATATTATGCGAAACTCACCTTCTGTCCTTTTGTGCGACCATATGGGTCTCTACTGCCTCTATAGACACTCAAAACGTGAAAAATAATCCATCTATTTGTTTGGACTTAGGCATTGTGTGACTAGAACAAGCTGCTTCAAAAAGTTTCTGTTTGTGATGTCACAAACGGGAATAAAAGTTGAACCTCCTCTTACCGCTCCAGGCTGCAGGAGCAGCAGCTCTACTCAAAGCCCCTCCAAGATATCAGAGCTGCTCAACTTAAAGCAGCCAGAGTGGGGGCGTGGCCAGCTCCAGCTTTTTTTCTTAAAGTGACAGAGCCTTGAAATGGCTCATTCTGGAAGGTACTGAAACTGTCACAAATAAAACTGCT
>SSNQ01034509.1:26483-41873 GCA_006942095.1 Nothobranchius kuhntae | reverse complement strand
AAGGAAAAGGATGAAAAAATAGAAGGAGTGCTGAGCTCCTAGGGTCTCAGCTGCTGCCTGGTTGGTGTCAGCTCCTTGCAATGAGTTGCAATTGTCAGTTTATCTTATCTCAGGCTTTTCATCATCACACAGAGCCTGGTTGGAGGAAGCCACCTGAGAGTCTTTGGAATTTGTCGGCTACAAGTCATTAGCAGAGACTGCTGAGATTCACTGAGGCCGGGCATGGCCACAGATAGACACACGTGTCCCCTTAACCCCTTGATGCTCTGAGTAGCTTTGATGGCTTTATAATTACATGCAACTTGCGTGTTACAGAGAAGGTTGTTAAAGTCTTGTCTTGTGCAGGCAGAGAAAAAAGAAAGAACAGGATTACTCATATTGTAATTCATCTGCTTCACTTCATGCTGCTCATCATAAACATTGAACATCTTTCAAAGCTCATGCGATCTCGTCTCTGCTCATGTCACCTGTGGCAACTTTAAGTTTTGGGCTTTGCATGTGACATAACTTGTGAAGGTTTTTACTATGTAATTCAATGTATATATATGATCTTTTTATGCAAAAATATAGAAATATGTTCAGATTGTTTAAATAAATGTGTGCTCTCATGCTGAATGCTGCAAACTGAGTTACTGTGAACACCTTGCTATGAATCTACCTTTCTGTTCTGCAACACCACAGCGGGATAGACAAGACTTCAAACAGATGAGCAGCTACATGCGTCCACATGCCAAACATATGGTATCTTCATTTAATCTATGAAGGACTTTACTTTAGCAGACCAGGGCCACATTTATAACATTTTCTAGGAATGTGCTTTAACTTAACTCAAAGGTAACTTCCTGTCAAAAGTAGGAACAGCTTGCAAAGACATTCGTGTAGCAATTGACCCATAAATATTAATTAATCATGATCCTCGTTCTCTAAATTCTGACTTAGTTGTTCTGGACACAGCAGTATGGTCCCACGAAGTGTATGTTTACTGCGTTAAGAAAGGTAACTATGGCAACACGAACAGCAGGAGTACATATCACGCGACATTGATGAATTCAGATATTCACGTCAATTAGCAAGTCAGTTGCTAAAAGCAATAAGATTATGTCACAAGCAGTTATTTCAGTTTCTTGTTGTGAACACCTTGAATAACCACGCTTTCACTATAGGGAAGTAGAGACGATGACAGGGAAGAGACCCTGGCTCGGTCCTCTCAGCCGTTGTGTCGTCGTACAAATCTGACCTATCAGGACTTAACTGAGATGCCAGCATATCGTGATCGCTTTTGGTAGTGAGTGACATTACTGATCAGGCGTCGGTGGACTTTAAATCTGCAATAGCAAATTTGGAAAACAAATTAGCTTAAACCGTTTCCGGAGAAACCAGAGAAGGAAGTGACGCCACCATCAGCGTCAGCCTGAGGAAGTTTGCAGCCGCAAATGAAACGTAGCGGGAAAACAGGTAAACAAAACTGCTCTGTGTTTTAAAAAAGAACTACAGCATGAAATTAGCTTAAAGGTGTGGTTAACTGAAAAAAAAATTGATTATTTCTGATTATAAAGTTTGAGTCTTTCATGCAGGCTGAACATAAAAACAGTCTTCTACACCTATCTCCTGCAATAGCTTCTGATAGAAAATAGACGGTGAAACTCTGGGATTTGAAAATCCTCACATATCTATGTCACACTGTGAATTAGCATTCATGGCCTCGCCCATCTTGGCTTGCGCCCGCCCATAGGAGGGCTTTTAAAATTTATTTTGCTGCAAGGAGAGATCGGAGTATGTCTTGGTGATAGTGACTTTGTAACATGGCTGAACGTGTTCTGTTAGCCAATCAGAAGCAAGGTGTGTGCATATCATTAATAAAAATGAACAATCAAGCTGTTTTCAGCCCACCTCTGCACCAGCAAACTTCTGCATCTCAGAACAGGAGCATCATAGCTTTTTAAAAATGACTCATAAGGCATTGATTTACACTAGAGAACACTGCAAATGTATTGAATAAATGAGTAAACCACTTCTTTAAAACATTTTTCATGCCTGCCAACATTCCAACATTGCATATCTATAACTATATTGTTGAGAAAAATAAATACACGAATAAAGTGGTTTTCTCATAGTTGTGTAAAAACCTCCGCCAGTAACATGTTTTGGACCAAAAGCAATGATTGGTTGGATCAGCATGGACAGGTCTGCTGCAGCAGACAGTGGCAGCAAACGGCAGGATTTGGAGTATTTGGACACCTCGCCTCGGACTGGAAAGCAGTAATGCGACTCTACTCCATTTGCTTTGCGATATGAGTGTTTTATAAATAACACAAGCCTGAAGGAGCTTTTGAGGTGTGTTGGAGTTGCTAATGCTAACATTTAGCTTCTGCTAGCCAAGTGATTTCAAGCGACTGCTTAACATAGAGTGTTCACCGTCTATTTCTATCAGAAGCTAATGCAGGAGATAGCGGTAGTAAACTATTTTCATGTTCTGCCTGCATGAAAAACTCAGACTGACTGATTATAATCAGAAATAATCATTATAAAATAGTTTTTAGTGTTCCACACCTTCAAGGTACACATTTGGTTGCTGAAATGGTCAGGAAACTATAGTCCTTTTGACCCGGCCTGGCGAAATAGAAACAAGCTGTGAAGGTCCATTAAAATGGCCTGAAAGTTTGGATGGTGGAAATGGGCCGGGGCATCATGTTCTGATCTTATGACCTAACTTAAAAACCAGATTTAGTCTTGAAAATTCAAATTTGAGAATCCCAGCACTGGGTGTTGTTTTTTTGTACTTATTGTTTCATTTACAATGGCCTATGGTTGGTTTTTAATATCCTCACTACTTAGAAGCATTTTTGCATTTTGATGGAAATTTTTGAGAAAAATAAAGCGTTGATGCTTGTCAAAAGACTAAATGAACAATTTGATGTGAACATTTTACACAAATTTGGATTCTTTTACCCTAAATGGTGGCATAGGAACCAAAACACTTGAGATAGTTCCTTTATGCATAACACAGAAGCCAAAAACTACGTGCAGAAATCAAACCACTTACTTGTGATGATTCAATGCAGCTGTACTGTAAGCAGATAAGAAAGAGCATGCTTTCTATCCTGTGCGTGTAGCCGCCAAAGCCCGACTTCCTGACTGAGTTTGGATCAGTGTCATTTCTACTTTGCTTAAACGCTGATCAACAGAAGGAGCAGTGGAAAAACTCAGGAGCGCCTGTTTGACCACCGTGTGCCAAGCAGTAGGATCATATCTGTTACCATCTCCTCTGATCTACATCCCTTCTGGTTAAAGGAAGAACCAGCTCAACATCTCGTGTTTTATGTCGACCTGAAACAGTACACATCCAGGTGGAATCCGTATGAAATATGGATTCTGTTTGGGTCCCACTTCAGTTGTTCCCCGACCGGTGTTCGTGTCCACTTGTATGAATCCGTGTAAGTGGATGTTTTTGTAATGTGAGGGCTCAAGAGTGGAGGGAAGCTTACTGTGGAAATGCTGTATGATTACCCAACAAACACAGCGGTGATAACCTTGGACACCCACAGAATCAGTGGATTTTTTTCTTTTAGAATAGCTGGTGAGTGAAAACAAGTAAAATATCAAATTCCGGAGGGTGTCTCCGTGTGTGTCTAACCTTGTGAAAACACTGAGACGTGGGTTTGATGGAGTTATTACACGTCTGTGGCGCTCCCATTTGTGCAGCTGAATCTGTTTTCAGAGGGAGGCTGCACCAAGCCGAAATCAGGATGTTTCATCGCCCCGCTCATGGAACAGGTCAGCCAATTGCAGCACTCACTGTTTTCTTTTCATCACTAAAACACAAACTTCAGGGACGTCTCAGCAGGTCCCTGTTTACTCAAGCCGTGATTAGACTGTTAATATTTCTGCCATGCTTCTGAAGATGTCATTTTAGAAGCCGAGAGGAAACGCTTTGGGTTGGGAAGCCAGCTATAGCTGCGACTGGGTACATCATGTCACAATCATTAGAATGCACAACTGTAATGCACAACAGGTAAAACAAATAAAACACTTAGTCAAACTTATGAGATGTTACATGGGACACAGAAGAATTTTTTTCTTAAATACCATGCAGTAAAAAATTGGTGTGTTTCAAAACTCTAAGCAGAGCAAATATTCGGAAACAAGTGTTTTTTTCATCCCATCAAACCTTTGCATTTATGCAACATGGAGATATGTGACTTTTGCTTATTAAAGCCTTTGTTAACAGATAATGTAATACACTGGAGGATCAGATACATAAAACAGTGGAGCAGTGTTGCTTCAGCTGTAATGCCTCACCTGATACCAAAACTGTATTAGACATAATTTTGGTTGTTTTAAATCCCAACGGACACGGAGACAGAAAAGGAAGAGGTGGGGGAAGAATCTGCTTCTACACCAGCAGAAAAAGAGAGAAAAAAGGGGGACAGAAAAATCCAACACAAGCAAAATATCACTGCACCAACATTATGAGAATATATAAAAATAACAACTTTTGCTGGAAAGCACACGGCAATAATTCATAGTGCATTTAGTGCCAACCACAGCTTTAGGCTATGTTAAAAATGTCCTAGTATAAACTTTTGAAAGCAGCTATGTATCTAAATAAATCATCAAATGAAGGAAATTATGATACAATCTAAAAAAGGATTTATTAACCCATTAAATGTTCTACATAATAGTCTAAAACCAGCAGGTAAATAGTAATGTTACACAGGCGCTGTTCAGTTTAGTGTTTAAAAAGGCTTGACATGATGTTTAATCATAACTGCTTTTAAAACCATTTGAAAGGTTTTTAATGTATTTTTTAATCAGATGCAAAGGGCAAGTAATATTGGCCACTGCTATTTTATGGTGGAACAAAATAATTTAAAAAAAAACAACTCAAGCAGAAAAATAAAAGAGAAACACAGCTCAAACAACAGGGAAGCAGAGTATGGGTGCTTCATCAGGCACCTGAAGGACGTTTCCAAAGGTGTTTTATTTTAAATCTTAGAACAGTTTTTACCAAATTTGGAGATGACACCCCACTGTTGATTACAAAAATGGGGTCCTGCAGCTGCAGCAGGGTTTTCTACAACATCTGTTATTCCACTTTCAACTTAAGTGTTGCTTTAAAGGGCATTCAGATCTATCTTGTTGCAATTGTTGGACACCCTGGTTACCACTGAACCTTACTGAGAACATCAGGTTGTCTTTGTGAACCAACTTTAATAACGTAAAGCAACTTGCTCTCAGTAGAAACAGACATCTTTCCCTTACATTAGCACCAAATGATGCCAAACGGGGAGGAAATAGAAAGCTGGTTATCACTGCTTGACCTCCCCTGACAACTGTCCAATTATGTATATCCAACTCTGACTACTGTTTGCACTAAAAGTAATCAATAAAGGATGTGGCTGACTGCACATACATTTTAGTGGAACCAAATGCATGAAACCTTAATCATTCTGTGAGAATGCAGGGAATCAGATGTAGGAACAAGTCAGTGGTGGTTCTTCAAGAGGGGAGGGGCTGATTAGTGACCTCGGGTTTGATGGGATGGTGGGAAGGGTGGGTTTTCCCATCCTGACGCTGCAAATGGAATGGGTGACAGGTGGGCTCGGCAATGAAAGGGCGGTCCTCCGTTTTCATGAATAAATGTAAACACAGCTCTGTGCAATTACAGCACTTGGTCATCTCTTTAGGGTTAGGGAGGGAGGGGAGATGTGGAGTAAAGCTGGGGCTACATCCCTACACGTCCAATCTAATGAAAAAGTGCAGGTTACTCGAGCGTTTAATTGTATATACGGTAAAGCTAACACTGAGGACTGTGGCTGCTCGTTGCGGATGAAAGCCTAACCCCACAACTGGAAAATGTGATTCAGTTTAAACATGGCGTTTCGTTTATCGATCTGCTGTGGACGGTGAGATCATCACGAGGAATGCAACCTGAGCAGATGGATTCATTTTAACATGTCAACAGAACACATGGGTCTTGTTGCTCTGGAGAATAACCTGTTGGAAAGGAATGTTGGAAAAAAAGGCGTCTCGTGACTATACCTTCCTGGAAGTTTATAATGTCTCTTTTTGCTTCTAATACCTATCGACTTTTTTTATTTTTCAAAGGCTTATTAAAGGTAAAAAAGCATTTTTTTTTTGCTGATATAACAATTAAAACCCAACTTTTTCATGATTACAAGACAAAATATCAAATAATGAGTTTTTGCTTTTAAATACCGTAAATCACTAATTACTCAATTTTCCATAAGTCTCACGCAATTGTTTATGTGCATATGTATATCTGTTTGATAAAAACACCTCTACACCACAATAGATGCAGGTCAAAGCACATCACATACATCTTTTCTATTACCAAGGTTAATCAATAATTCATGGGTCACAATAGCAGGGGATGGGAGAAGAAGGAAGGGGGTGGGGAGGGAGGGTGACACCCTGAAATCCTCCAACTAAGCAGCTTCAACCTCAAGAACAGGAAGAAAAAATCAAAACCTAAACAATTTTCATCAAAGAGAGAAAGAGAAAAAAAAACTGCTCTCACTCCTCCGTAAAGCATGTCTACCTTCCCCGACACTGGGGCCTGTTTTAACCTGAGGACAGAACCTCTTTCCTTCCTCTGCTCTCGAAGTAGCACCCACACCATCACCATCACTTAGAGTATTAATCAAAAAGCATGAGCTTAATAGCCTCTGACAGGCAGCACCCATAATGGGCGGCGGTCCTAGCCTGCATCTTGGTGCATCTGCGAACACTAACAGCAGCATCCAGCTAACAGCTTCCCACACGACCACAACCAGACTGTTAATAACACAGGGCGAGACGTTCTCGCTCGCCATAAAACACTTAGAGCCCAGAGATGTTACTGCATCACGCATGAAGAAAGCTTTCTGATCGTATGCTAATCTCAGCCATTACTTTGAGATGATTTACAATCCCTTAAACAGCACATGAGCTGGCTGTGGAGACACAGGCTGGCTGGCTGGGATAATAAAGACGGGTGCGTGTTGATCATTACAGAGCTTGCTCTTCCCCGCTCTCTCTTTGTGTGTGTGTGTGTGTGTGTGTGTGTGTGTGTCTGTGTGTGTCTGTGTGTGTGTGTGAGCATGCACTCTGGGTGCAGCGGTATTTGGCCAAATCAGAGACTGATTTCAACATGATGGAGACAAAAGGAAGCAGCCGTGTTGTGCTTCATATGCAGCTGGGCTTTATCTGCAACTAATAAAGGTTTGTGTGAATAATGAGCTGCTCTAACACAAAAGGATCAAGAGGGAAGAATATGTTTACTCTCATTTCTACTAGGTTACTTTGATGCAGAATTAGATTTTTTCCTCCTGCACAAACCTTTTACAATTCATGACACACACAATTCAACTTCAGACAGCCTTCCATCCCAGACTTCGTGAAAATAATCAAATCTATTATTTGGTAACTGAAAATCAAATTTGGTGACCATATAATACAAAATACAGCATTAAACAATGAAAGGCAAACATGAAAGTTAACGTTAAAATCTAAAAAACAAAAAATAAATAAATTGTAAAAAAAACTTTCAAAATTTCCTAAAATTTCTAAAAGGTTATGTCCTTCAAAATAATGTAGGAAGTAAAAGTTGGCCACAGCACAGCTGACCTGACGGCAGCGGGCTTTGGAGTCTTATTTGCTTATATTTGGACACCTCGCATCTTATTGGCTAACAGCAACGCGACTCTACCACTGACTCTGCAACGTTGATGTTTTATCCACACAAATAACACAAGCCTGAAGGAGTTCTGCTGTGTGGAGGAGCTGATTATGCTAGCAGTTAGCTTCTACTAGCTAAGACGTGCTTTCCTTTCTCCTGAATGCTAAACCAGCAACAGCCTTCCCCGTCACAAGCCAAGATGCATGAGTCCATGGGTGTGTCCAAATCCACGGGTAGGATGCTTACGAGTACAGGTCCTCGCCGGTCTAGCAAGGCCGGGTCCTTGCTAGACCGCTAAGACCGGAACCCAGCGGCTCTGAATTCGGACAGTCTAGCCTTCACCTCTACGGTGGCCTGTAGGTCCCGTCACAGCCGTGACACTCAAAGGAAAAATGCTAAAGCTAGCGAAAATGGAGCAGGAATATTAAGGAGCTACAGCAGCTTCACGTCCATCAGCAGCGTTTGTTCACAACCGTTTTCAGGTAAAGTAACTTTGTTTATTCTAGAAGCTTTCAGGACTTACATGTTAACTTTAGATGGTTTCATGTATGTTCTAAGCTACAGAATGATCTGGTTAAACGTACACAACACAGTACTACAGAGTATTATCATGTAGATAATTAATATAAACCAAATGCATTATAAATGTTGAATGCAGCAGGATGTTTTCTAATTTTATTTGGACCGTAGAACTTCTTATTTAGCATCAAATGAGGATAAAACATTTAAAAAAACAGGCTTTTTAATAAAATAGCATTGAACTGTTTTCAGTGTGCATTTGTTTATTCAACTTAAGCCTAATAATGATTAGATCTGTCTTAAAAATGTAAATTCTGTGTAGTTTTCCCTGCTGCTTTTCTTTAAACTGAACATAACCAGTGTACTGCAGGTTGTTTTGTTTTACATTTTTCAATAAAAAACCTTTTTTCATCTATTCCAGCAGGTCAGCATGCACTGTGCTGCACATCTGCCTCTGTGCTGGTGAAGTTGTGGGTCTGGAGGATGAGCCTGAGGAAGATGTGTGTGGAGGAGGTCAGTGGTGCTCTGTCCTGCAGGAGGTACCAGCAGACCACAGCTACTGTTAACAGGCAAGTCATTTATGTAGGAACCTCTATTAAAAACAACACTGTGGCTTTATTTGCTGAAGAGTCACAATTGTTACACCAGTGGATCCATAAGCCATCTCCTCTCATATTTCTGAATACATCTTAGAGATGTAACAGCCGTCGTCTGAGCCAGCCCAGCAGGCCCTGTAGATGGACGATGGAGTGGACAGTGAGAGGAAGCGTCCCAAAGCTCTCTCTGCAGACCGTCCTGTATGATGTTCCTCTGACCAGAAACGTCCAGCCACAGGTCTGCTCCAGCCCTCCATCCACGTCTGGATTCTCCTGCAGCAGATCCAGCTGCACTGTTAAAGACTTCCTGCTCACTCAGTTTAAGTAAATGATCCAGGAAGAGTCACTCAGGTTAATCCTGCTTTAACCGTGCATAACTGGTCCATACTGGTTTTGATCTGTACATAAGTGTAACTTATTATAAACAATCTTGTCTCCTTACCATCTTTTCATTTTCTGTTCATGTAACATGTTCAAAAACATCTGTAATAATAAAAATGGTGATAAAGTCAATGATCAGAGTTATCAGTTAGTATTTGTTTTAATAAATGTGTTCAAATATCAAACAAACAGCTAATTAACGTTAACATGATGACAATAGAAGGCCTCTCTCTCCCAGGATGACAACCAGGTAAAGCCTCTCCTGACCCTGGACACCTGCAGTCCTACAGAGAAAATCAGAGACCACAGGTGACAAAAAGGCAATAAACACATTTTTACATTTATCCACATGAGAAGATAAAAATTATATTCTTCACACAAACTTTTTACTTCATTAAAACGTGTCAGCTGTGTAAAACTACTTTTCACAGCAGAACTACTGTGGTTGTGTGTGTAAACAACTTCACTCTTCACCTCTAAGCTTAATAAAAATGCTTCTTTGCTCCGTCGTCCTTAAAACAAATGACAAGTTTAATTCGCCACACACACACACACCAAAAGGAATAACTGGGACCCATGAAACAAACTCGTTTTTGCTGATTTCTGCCAAAAATGTAATTAAAAAAAAACAAATATACAAACGAAAAATGTCTATAAACATAACCGCTTTCAGCTTAGTTTTCTACCGCTATTTTTTTTTAACAAAGCCTGCTGGGATCAAGCTAGTTTACGGTGGGTTTTTCCTATTACACATTCAAGCTAGTTTTCGGTGGGGCATGTTTTAGCCTTAAAAAAAACAATTTGCGGTATTAGATCTTATATAAAAAACAAACTAAAAATGCCCAAACACGTATTTTATTTTTTGACTGCTATTTTTTTTTAAACTTACATTTTAAGCTGTACTGCTCTCCCACTCCGTCCGCCATTGTTGTGAGTGTCGAGTCCAGCAACCAGCACGCAAAGCATGCTGGGATACCCTTGCTCCTGTGAGGATCCATCAGACCCATCCTCGAAATGTGGGTGGAGCGAGGACGCATTTGAGGACGCGAGAATGAGTATTCTTGGAATTCGGGCAGTACTCGTCGCTGCGCTGTGACGTCATGGACCTTAAAATGCGCTCTTACAAGCATCCTTCCTCTGGATTCGGACACACCCCATGAATGATAATTTTCAATGTGATGTAAATCTGACTGGCTTTTCTAACCCAAGAGTTTCCCCGTGTGTTTTCTATCAGCGGCTAATGCAGGAAACAGGCTTTGAAGACCATTTTCATGTTCAGCCTTGATGTGAAATTCGATCATGTTTCAGAAAGAACAAGTAAAAATGGTTTCTCAGTGAACTTGCGTTGTAGTAATCCAGAGTCTAAACAAACATATTGTAAAGGTTAAAAAAGATGGAAGAGTAAATGAAGAAGACTGAAAGCAGTTGTAAACTTGGTGAATGGCATACTAAGAGATGAATGGAGCTCTAAAGTGTCACAACAGAAAGGTTTATTAATCAAACATATATCTGGATAAAATGAAAAGAGACGTCAGCAATAAACTTTATCAAGCAGGGCATTTAATTTCAAATCTCACACACACAAAAAATGAAATAAAACGTGCCTGTTTCTGGAGCCAACAAGAAGGAACACAGTTGATGCTGGGACCTGACAGCTCAAGATGAGATCTGCCGTAAGGAGCTGTAGACTGTCAGACTGGTCGGCTGGATTCGGGAGTTGAGCTTGTAGAGAGCGTGGTTTCACAGACGCGGAAGTGATAGCATCGGTGAAACGCCGGCTCACGATTTAATCTAGGAATCCCTGAGCGTTCGAGCTTCAATGAAGTGACACGGAAATGCTGGGTTTTCCAGAAGTAAGTAAGAACACTTACTGTGAGCGGATAGTTCGTAAGATGGATCGGTTGATTGGAAACTCTGATCATGGATCTGAAGAAATGATGACTGAGTGGTGAGCTGGGGAGGCGACTTCTGTATATAGTCGTGGTTAGTGACGTAGGTGTGACGTGGAGGGAATCCCTGCGAGGGGCATGCTGGGAGATGTGGTTCATGGTGGAGATCGGCTAGCTGGGAGAGGCTGGCTTGGGGACTTGGGTTCTGACAGGACACCCCCACCCCCCACCCTCCACCCCCATCCAGGGACGGCTTCTGAAGTCCCAGGGCGGCCCCGGTGGCCCCAGAAGTCAGAGATAAGGGTAGAGTCCAGGAAGGAGTGGGCCGGTTCCCAGGAGCGTTCTTCGGGGCCATAGTCCGCCCAGTCCACGAGGTATTGCCATCCCCGACCTCTGCGACGGGCGTCCAGGACGCGTCGGAAGGTGTAGATGGGCTCACCGTTGAGGAAGCGGGCAGGCGGAGGCGCCGGAGCCAGAGGCGGAAGCAGGGAGCAGTCCACATAGGGCTTGAGCCAGGAGGTGTGGAAGGTGGGATGAATGTGGAAAATCGCCAGCAACCGCAGCCGGTACGAGACTGGGTTGATGACCTTCTGTACAGTGTAAGGCCCGAGGAACCAGGGAGTGAGCTTCTTGGATCCGGCACGGAAGCGGAGGTCTGCGGTGGACACCCAGACCTTATCCCCAGGGACATAGGAGGGACCGGGACGGTGTCGGCGGAGGTGTTGGAGAGCGTAACGGGCGTTAGCTTGGGTGATGGAAACTCGTGCTTTGATCCAGGCGTTCTTGCAGTGCCTCACTAGGGATTGTGCGGCAGGTACAGCAACTTCGGGCTCCTGGTGGATGAAGACCGGGGGCTGGTAGCCATAGCAGACCTCGAAAGGGGACATATGAGTGGTTGAGGAGGTGTGAAAATTGTGGGACAACTCTGCCCAGAGGAGGTATTTAGGCCATTGCAAGGGTTGGGCCGAGACAAAGCACCGGAGGTACCAACCCAGCTGTTGGTTAACCCACTCCGTCTAACCATTGGTCTGCGGGTGATAGCCTGAGGATTGGCTGACCGATGCTCCCATTAGGTGGCAAAAGGCTTTCCAGAATCGGGCCGTAAACTGGGGACCCCGATCGGAAACCACATCGACAGGGAAGCCGTGGGGGTGCCCCACGTTCTCCAGGAATAGTTCCGCCATGCGTCGGGCCAAAGGGAGACCCGGAAGGGCGATGAAGTGGACAGCTTAAGGAAACCGGTCAGTGACCGTGAGGACCGTGTTGAGGTTGTTGACCGGGGGGAGTCCTGTGACGAAATCCAGACCCACGTGGGACCAAGGATGGCTGGGCACCGGAAGAGGTCTGAGGACACCAACAGGGGCCTGGCTGGGTGACTTGGACCGGGCGCAGATGTCACAGGTGCTAGTGTATTCCTTCAACATCCCTCGCCATGCATGGCCACCAGAGTGCTCGTTGGAGGAACTTCAGAGTTCAAGATAACCCCGCGTGGCCAGACAGGCGTGACGAGTGGGCCCAGGAGAGTGCCTTGCTGCGACAGGATGTAGGGACATAGAGACGACCCGCGGGGGTCTCTGGAGGTGCGGGGTCGTCCCGGAGGGCGTTCTGGATAGCCTCCTCCAACGGTCACCTTAGGTGGGCCAGGAAACGGTGCTCTGGGAGAATTGGTGCAGGCTCGGATGCCGGCGTGGAGTGTGTGAACTGGCGGGAGAGGGCATCAGCCTTATGGTTCTTAGTTCCAGGGCGGTAGGCGATATGGAACTCATAGGGCTCGAAGAAGAGGGCCCAGCGGGCCTGGCGAGGGTTGAGCTGCTTGGCAGATCGGATGTGAGTCAGGTTCTGGTGGTCCGTCCAGACAGTTAAAGGCTGGGTGGTGCCTAGAAGCCACTGTCTCCACTCCTCCAGCACCCATTTTGTGGCCAGCAGTTCACGATCACCCACGCCATACTTCTGCTGGGTGGCAGAAAACTTCCTAGAGAAGTAGGCGCAGGGATGGAGTCTGTAGTCGGGCCCACCTTGGGACAGGATGGCACCGGCACCGACGTCTGAGGCATTGACTTCAACCACAAAGGGCTCCGTAGTATCTGGATGGCGGAGGATAGGGTCCGACGTGAACCGGGTGACCAGGTGGCGGAAGGCCCGAATGGCGTCTGGAGTTAGACGGAACGGTTGGCCAGGTGGGCTTGGTTGGGTGAGGAAGGTGAGTGGTGCCACAATGGTGCTGAAGTTCTTAATAAAACGGCGGTAAAAGTTGCAGAAGCCCAGAAAACTCTGTAGCTGTTTTAGGCTCGTAGGAAGGGGCAAGTCAGTGACCGCCTGGACCTTCTGAGGGTCCATGGTTATGCCCTGATCTGAAATCATGAAGCCCAGGAATGAGATGGTCCGCTAGTGGAAAGAGCATTTCTCGGGTTTGCAGTATAGGTTGTTGTTCAGGAGCCGGGTCAGGACGGCACGAACATGGTGGAGGTGTTCGGCCTCAGACTTGGAGTAAATTAGGATGTCATCCAGGTAGGCAAACACCCACCGGCCTAGCATGTTGCGGAGGACATCGTTAATGAGGCGTTGAAATACGGCGGGGCTATTGCACAACCCGAAGGGCATGACCTGGTACTCCTAATGACCAGTGGATGTGATGAATGCGGTCTTCCACTCATCCCCAGCTTTGATGCGGACCAGATTGTAGGCGCTCCGGAGGTCCAGTTTTGTGAAGATCCGCGCCTGGGAGATGGAGTCCAGAGCAGTCGTGAGGAGTGGCAGGGGATGGCGGTCCCTGATAGTGATCTTGTTTAGACCCCGGTAATCTATACAGGGATGAAAGTCACCTTCCTTTTTCTTCACAAAGAAGAAGCCTGGAGCACCCGGGGAAGAGGAGGGTCGGATGCAACCCTGCTGGAGGGCCTGGTTGATATATTCCTCCATAGCTCTGGATTCGGAGGGAGAGAGAGAAAAGGCGCCCACGGGGATGACTGGTACCTGGTTGTAGCTTGATCTCCATGTCATATGGGCGGTGAGGCGGCAGTGTGGTGGCGCGTCGCTTATCGACTGCGGCCAGGTCCCGATAGGGTAGTGGCAGATTGGGCGGTAGAGGACCAAGACCACCAGCCGGGCGGTCTGCCATGGTTGGAGGAGGAGAGAGGTGGACCTGGCACTGGGTCCCCCAGCCTAAAAGGCGGTTCTGGGACCAGGAAATCTGGGGGTAGTGGAGACGGAGCCCGGGGGACCCCAGTATTTGAGGAGAGGAGGGAGCGGAGATGAATAGAAAGTGGAGGCCCCCTGCCTGATCGGACCAGTGACGACATGTTTAGCCGCATGCTGTCCTTCAACCGCTGGTTGTCTAGGTGGTGTCCTGAAAACAACATGGGCTACATTGATCATTGGAAAACTTTTTGGGGGAAACCTGGTCTGATGCGGAGAGACGGCATCCATCCCTCTTTGGATGGTGCAGCTCTTCTTTCTAGGAATATGGCCAGTTTTATTAGTCCTCCATGACAACCCAGGGTCCAGACCAGGAAGCAGAGTCGTAGTTTAACCCACCCCTCTGCAGCTTCTGTACTGTTACCCACCCACTACCCCATACAGACAGTGTCCTGCCCACGGCCAAAACCACACAGATTAAATATCAGGCTTAATAAAGCAAATCATGGAAATCTCTTAAATATTAGAACAAATTCGACTGAGCAGAAAACTAGAAAAATTAAATGTGGGTTGTTGAACATTAGATCCATTTTTTCTAAGACTTTGTTAGTTAATGACTTGATTTGTGATAATCAGATCTCTTTGCTCTCTCTCACAGAATCCTGGCTGCAGCAAGAGGACTATGTTAGCTTAAACGAGTCGACTCCTTCAAATTATTTAAATCATCATATTGCTCGAAGTACAGGGCGAGGAGGAGGAGTGGCAACCATTTTTCATTCGGACTTATTAATCAGTCCCTTACAGATTAATAGTTACAGTTTGTTTGAACATCTTATTCTTAGTTTTCCTAATCCAGATTGCAAAACTGTAAAACCACTCTTGTTTGTAGTTTTATATCGTCCACCAGGACCTTACTCTGAGTTTTTGGATCAGATCTCTGATTTTTTATCTGATTTGGTGCTAAATACTGATAAGGTCATTGTAGTGGGGGATTTCAACATTCATGTGGACATCGAAAATGATTGCCTCAATGTAGCCTTTAGTAATATATTAGACTCAATTGGTTTTACTCAAAGAATACATAGCTCCACCCACTCCTGCCATCATACATTGGACCTTGTTCTGACTTATGGCATAGAGTGTGAGGAAATAACGATCTTTCCACATAATCCAGTCCTCTCGGACCACT
>SSNQ01034509.1:0-19851 GCA_006942095.1 Nothobranchius kuhntae | reverse complement strand
TGAATGGACCACTTACCATCAGGAAATTCTCGAGCAGCTCGTCAATATGTTGACACGGCCTCCGATCTTAGCATACCCAGACTTTGACAAACCCTTCGTACTCCACACAGATGCATCTGAGCGGGGTCTTGGTGCTGTGTTGTACCAAGAACAGTGTGGAAAGTTACGAGTCATCGGTTACGGATCACGAACTCTCACACCCGCAGAGCGAGGCTACCATCTACACAGTGGCAAGTTGGAGTTCTTGGCTCTAAAGTGGGCAGTGTGTGAAAAATTCCAGGACTATCTGTTTTATGCTCCACATTTTACTATCTTCACGGACAACAACCCACTCACATACATTATGAGTACAGCCAAGCTGAATGCAGTTGGTCATCGTTGGGTAGGGGAACTGTCCCTCTTTCGTTTCAACATCAAGTACAGACCAGGAAAAATAAATGTGGATGCGGATACTCTGTCCCGTGTTCCCCTCGACATTGAACACTTTATATCGACTTGTACAGAAGAATTGCCCCAGGAGGTGGTGAGTACCGCCTGGGAGGGCGCTAGGGTCGCCGAGAGAGGGGAGGTGGCCTGGGTGGCTGCTCTCATGGCTTCTTCACAAGATGTTATTCTGCAACCACACCCACCTCTACAGACAATTGGACATGACAGTTTACTTGAAGCCCAAAGGGAGGATCCAGCAATCGGAGAGATTGTAAGGTTGAAAGAGTCAAATACTAGACTTACCGATGACATCCGAAGATCTTTAAGGTGGTCTGCTAACAGGCTTCTCCGCGAATGGGAACGACTTGACCTGGAAGATGGAATTCTATACAGGAACACACCAGAGCGGAAACAGCTGGTCTTACCCAACAAGTATCAGTCTATGGTGCTTAGACACCTTCATGATCACATTGGCCACGTTGGCACTGAAAGGGTGTTACACCTTGCTAGAGAAAGATTCTACTGGCCTCAAATGAAGGACTGCATAGAGGACTATATAACCAGGAGGTGTCCCTGCATAAAACAAAAGAAACCAGCCGTTCGTGTACGGGCGCCCATGAGCAGCTTAAAGTCCAACTCACCTCTAGAGCTGGTTTGTATTGACTATCTGCATCTCGAGAAATGCAAGGGTGGTTATGAGTATATCTTAGTGGTGGTCGACCACTTCACAAGATTCGCACAGGCCTACCCAACGAAAAATAAATCGGGTCACACAGCAGCTGAGCGAATTTATAATGATTTTGTCCCTCGTTTTGGATTCCCCAACAAATTACATCATGACCAAGGGCGGGAGTTTGAGAACGAGCTGTTCCGGACTCTTGGACACCTGTCGGGAGTTGTCCACTCTAGAACAACCCCATATCATCCCCAGAGTAATCCAGCTGAAAGGTTCAACCGCACACTACTACAAATGCTGCGTACACTGACGGAGAAAGAAAAGGAGACATGAAAAGAACACCTTCCGCAGATTTTTCATGCCTATAATTGCACGCAACATGAGTCAACGGGCTATTCTCCCCATTTCTTGCTGTATGGCCGACACCCTCGACTCCCGGTGGACCTTCTGTTTGGTTTGGCTAAAGAGGATGACTCTGTGACACACAAGGGATATGCCGAGAAGTGGCGCAAGAGGATGTCAGAAGCATACCGGATAGCCCAAAATAGCAGCCTGTCATCAAGTGCCAAAAACAAGACCTACTATGACCATAAAGTAAAAGGTGTTGTCCTGAAGCCTGGAGACAGGGTCCTTGTCAGGAACCTAGGAGAGCAGGGAAGACCTGGGAAACTGCACTCCTATTGGGAAAAGAAGATATACGTGGTTAAAGAACAGGTCCAAGATAACCCTGTGTACATTGTTTACCCTGAAGGGGATGACAAGGGGAGAATCCGGACCCTACACCGAAATCTGCTGTTGTTAGTCAATGATCTACCAATGGAACACCTCTCACACAGCAACAAAGAGACACAGAGGAAAAAGAGAAACAACGTGGATAGAGCCAATGGCAGAAAAGACAAATCAGTCCAACCAGAAACATCTGAGTCGGATGAGGAATCCGGGGCTCGATACTGGCTAAGGGTACCAATAAATTGGACCGTGCCAGGAAGGACTACAATCCCTGAGGAACGGATGATCCCTGAGGAGGGGAGCCCAGAGCTTCATATGTCACCCTTTCCTAAAAGGAAGTTGACTAAAACCCAGAATGGGTCAAGACAAAGGGTGCAGGAGGGGAATGCACATGATCACAGTGGCACCCCATCTTAAACGGCAGCGTACAGACAAAGTGGAACTGAGAAGGGAACCGTGCAGCAGGCGGTTGAGGCATGTGAAGGTGTTGCATGGCAGAATGACTTGCAACCTGAAGTTGTGCAGGAATACCCATATCAAATACAACCAGAGGATGATCGGACAGCTGACCCTCCTGATGGGGATGTAGAATACCCTCCGCCTGGACCCCAGCAACAGGGGATGTCGGAGCCTGAACAGAGTCCTTCTATTCACCCACGGAGATCTACTAGACAGAGAAGGCCAAGAGAAATGTTAACATACTCATCTTTGGGTCACCCAACTTACCAACCACATCCTGTGGTTCACACTGCAAACTGTTACCTTGCTCCTGCTGTCAGTTTTGGACAATTACATCCAAGTTTGCCACCATTCCATGGGACACAGTTTACTCCATACCACTGTACACCGCCTCTTTTCCCAATGTTTGTTTGAGTACGGGCCAGCTGGTTGTTTCCACATGTGTAGGTTGAGTAAACTTGGAACTAGTTGGAGGTTCTTGTAAAACCCTTTTTTTTGGTCAAAGTGTCGGGGGCCACTTTTGTTGTCGGGGAGCGTGTAGCACCCATGAAATGGATTGCCACATTTAAATCTTGATCATATATATATATATATATATATATTTTATATTTTATTTGTCTTTTAAACGCTTACGTTTTATTTATGGACACATTAAGTCAGAGCGGAACCTTTGTTTATGGATTTGTTGTTCCGGGGACTGATAAAGGGATGCCTGCGCCTGACGTTTCCTCAGACGTGAACTGGAAGGAAAAGAGAGGCATCCTGTCTTCAGTACTCTGCTTTTGCCTGCTTTATACAGGTCAGAAAATGTGAATAAACTGTTAAAAGTTGTTTTATTAAGCTGGTAGCAATGTATATATGTCAGTGCCACGTTGTTATGCTTTAGTTACATTGAACAAAAAACTGTTTAATATGTAACGGTTTCACTCGCGGCAGCCATTTTAGGTCAAACAGCCGGTAAACTAACAAACGGCTGTTACCGTGACAACGGTTTTCCGTGTGTCCGCTATTATGCTGAAACGGGAGTCTCAGCGCTATTAAAAAGGAGTATGATTGTATTTGGCGAACTTTTTCTACTGTATTACAGACAGTGACAAGAAAAGAGTGTGTTTTATAAGAATAGTTTAATTGAGTGGCAAAGTTTAAATGTTTAACCCTGTTAATAGTTTCCTGTTTTGATGTTTGTAAGATCATATAGCACATGGACATTTTATCAATTTATTTCAGTAGTCTGTTTTACACAGAGCATGGTTGATTGGTAACAATCGATTGCAGATAGCACGCTATGATTGAATTCAGTGATACACTGTAAAAAAGAACCTCAATATGAACTATTGGCAGAGAGTGATTGTTTAAAGTAATCAACAATAGAAATGTGTTTGTCACCTAAAATGAAATATACGTTCTGACTAGAATGCGGTGAGAAGCAACTTGAGGGATGATGTAAGTTGTTTGTTTGGAGTGAAATTATAAGGAACTGAAATGGAGTAACAGAAATGAACCGTGTGACTATAATTTCATGAGTTTGTAAAATAAATCAGACGTGAACTGGAAGGAAAAGAGAGGCATCCTGTCTTCAGTACTCTGCTTTTGCCTGCTTTATACAGGTAACCTACTTGTGACGGCAGTTACCACTCCTGGGACCCGTTACACTAGTTCATGCATTTATTACATCAAGACTGGATTACTGTAATTCATTACTCTCAGGAAGTCCACAGAATGTAGTTAAAAGTCTTCAGCTTGTCCAAAATGCTGCAGCTAGAGTTCTGATGAGAATTAAAAAGAGAGATCATACCTCTCCTGTCTTAGCTTCCCTACATTGGCTACCTGTTAAATTCAGAATAGATTTTAAGATCCTTCTTCTCACATATAAAGCTCTTAATAATCAAGCTCCGTCATACATCAGTAATCTGATTGTTCCATATGTTCCTAACCGAGCACTTCGCTCTCAGACTGCAGGTCTACTGGTGGTTCCAAGAATATCTAAACTTAGGATGGGAGGCAGATCTTTTAGTTATCAGGCTCCTCTCCTGTGGAACCAGCTCCCAGCTTTAGTCCGTGAGGCAGACACCTTGTCTACTTTTAAGAATAGGCTTAAAACATTTTTATTTGATAGGGCCTATGGTTAAAATCTGGTGTTAGCCTAAATCTGGACAAGTGGGGGAGTAAAGGGAGGTGGAGTGTACAGTCGGTAAAGACGGCTCTCCCTTGCCCTGCCTCCAACATGCCTACATCTAAATAGGATAGATTATCCAGAGTTATCTCTGTAGTTATGCTGCCATAGGCTTAGACTGCTGGAGGATACACTGACCACTTTTCACACTCTACTGCTTTCTTCTACAATCTGCTCTTTAACTGTACTATTTTGTGCAATTTCAGCTGTTAACTTTATTTTCTCTGTAAGTGTTTTTCTCCCCAGAAGAAGCGACAATGACGTTCTGCTGAGCTGTGTTAGCCTCATGGAGGGGGCCATCGACTAGCACACTGCTGCTAACCACTTAAACATTCTCTCTCTCCTGATAATAACGTTTTGGTTTCCTTGACTTTTGATGTGCTAATACTAGTTTATCCATTTAATTATAGATCCACTAGGATAAATACAATAAAGTTCATCTTTCACCAAATAGAATATTTACTAAGACATCGCAATATAACTATAGACACATTACTTGTGTGTGTGTGTGTGTGTGTGCGTGCGTGCGTGCGTGCGTGTGTGTGTGTGTGTGTGTGTGTGTGTGTGTGTGTGTGTGTGTGTGTGTGTGTGTGTGTGTGTGTGTGTNACAGGTCAGAAAATGTGAATAAACTGTTAAAAGTTGTTTTATTAAGCTGGTAGCAATGTATATATGTCAGTGCCACGTTGTTATGCTTTAGTTAAATTGAACAAAAAACTGTTTAATATGTAACGGTTTCACTCGCGACAGCCATTTTAGGTCAAACGGCCGGTAAACTAACAAACGGCTGTTACTGTGACAACGGTTTTCCGTGTGTCCACTATTATGCTGAAACGGGAGTCTCAGCGCTATTAAAAAGGAGTATGATTGTATTTGGCGAACTTTTTCTACTGTATTACAGACAGTGACAAGAAAAGAGTGTGTTTTATAAGAATAGTTTAATTGAGTGGCAAAGTTTAAATGTTTAACCCTGTTAATAATTTCCTGTTTTGATGTTTGTAAGATCATATAGCACATGGATATTTTATCAATTTATTTCAGCAGTCTGTTTTACACAGAGCATGGTTGATTGGTAACAATTGATTGCAGATAGCACGCTATGATTGAATTCAGTGATACACTGTAAAAAAGAACCTCAATATGAACTATATGAAAGAGGGTGACAGGAAGGAGGAGTCAGTGGGAAGAGATCGGGGCAGAGGGTGACCCGGGCTGAGCTACCCCGATACTCAGTGGGTTCCTCCGTTTCCCGGCCGTAATGGGCAGTCCAGGCGCCAGTGGTCGGGAGAGCCACAATAGGCAAAGAGACCCTCGCGCCACCCTGGCTGTCTCTCCTCCGGGGGAAGGTGGCCTAGCTGCATAGGCTCCTCAGTTGAAGTGGGTCCTGGAGCTGGTGTTGGTGAACGAGGAAGAGGTCCAGGAGCTCTGAGTGGGTGAGCGGAGGACCTGGGTCGAACCAGAACCCACTGGTCGATGCGCAGCGCCAGGTCGGCAACTTCATCCAGGGTCTGGGGCAGTTATTTTCCCGCCATCTCGTCTCGGATGTAGGGCGCCAACCCCTCCAAGAAGACAGCCCGAAGGGCAGCGTCATCCCATTGTAGTTTGGCCGCGATGGTGCGAAACTCGGGACGCATTGGCGCACACCAAGCGTTCCCATTAGCGGAGCTTGAGGAGACGTGCTTCAGCCCCTCTTCACTACTGGGTGGAACGAAAGTCTTCCTGAGGGCGGCCACAGAAGCAGCATAGTCATTGCAGGCAGGGGATTTAGAATTATAGAGAGCTGCGGCCCACTCCTGAGCGCGTCCAGAAAGCAGGGAGGTGAGGTGCGCAACCCGAGAGTGGGCAGTGGGAAAGCGTCCTGGTTGGCACTCGAATTGCATGTCGCGGGAGGCGAGCAGACCATCTGGGCTCCCAACCTCTCCGTTCCACCTCTCCGGTAGGCTGAACTGCGGCTCCCCCTTAGGTGGAGCAAGGGCTTGCTGCTGAAGAGCATTGACGAATGTGGATAATTGAAGGGTGAGGTCGGTCAGAGAGTTCACCTTGATGTTGAGCCAGTCGACCAAGGCGTGAAGCTGAACAATCTCATTCCTCATTCGCCCAAACTCCGCTTGGTTAAGGGACTCAGTCATCCTGTCAGACTGGTCGGCTGGATTCGGGAGTTGAGCTTGTAGAGAGCGTGGTTTCACAGACGCGGAAGTGATAGCGTCGGTGAAATGTCAGCTCACGATTTAATCTAGGAATCCCCGAGCGTCAATGAAGTGACACGGAAATGCTGGGTTTTCCAGAAGTAAGTAAGAACACTTACTGTGAGCAGATAGTTCGTAAGATGGATCGGTTGATTGGAAACTCTGATCACGGATCTGAAGAAACAATGACTGAGTGGTGAGCTGGGGAGGCGACTTCCGTATGTAGTCGCGGATAGTGACGTAGATGTGACGTGGAGGGAATCCCCGCGAGGGGCATGCTGGGAGATGTGGTCCATGGTGGAGATCAGCTAGCTGGGAGAGGCTGGCTTGGGGACTTGGGTTCTGACATAGACCATGCTAAACTGTCTGGTCACTTTTACAAACCAGCAGCTTCATTTAAAGTTGCTTTTATCTAAATCATTTGTGTTTTTCTTGATTTTTCAGTCAAATTTAAAATAATCTTTTATTTGCTTTCTGATATTTCTTATAATTTTAGAATTTTATGATTTTGTGTTTTCTGCTTGTAATTTATTTTATGACATTTTGTTGCTTTGTTTTTAGGATCATTATGATTTTATGACTTTTTTGTAGATCTTTGTGAACCAATTTGTGATTCTCATTCTGTGATAAGTGCTAAATAAATAAAATTTACTTCTTACTATACTGTTATTTCCTCATGAAAAACACATCCAAAGCACTTTTTGCATTAAAGTGACAGTGTGTATGTTTCCTGGCAATAGGGGGCAGTCGATACCTAAATTGTTGCAAGCAAGCTGTATTTTTGTGTTGAAGTAAGACCTTGCAATGGCTGCCCATTAGGGTATAAAAGCCCTAGGGCAGCAACACCCAGTAGAAGGCCCGTGGGCCAGGTCTGGCCCGCAGGCCCCCTCTTTGTGGCTTCCAGACGAGTTGGAGGGGTAGGGACAGCGCAGGTGTGCAGTGCTGTTTCATTACCTACACACGTAGGCTTGTGTGTGGTGTAAATGGACTGTATTTGATATAGTACCTTCTAGAGTCCTAGAACTCCCCCCCAAGGCACTTTACAACACAATCAGTCATTCACTTATTCACACACACACACACTGGTAAGGATGGGGCACACTGACAGAGGATTGTGTGTGGTGTGTAGAACCGCCACCCCCCCATTCTGACAATCCAGCAGCCCCGGGCTTCCAGATCATTTTGTGGAGTGGCTCTCGGACCATTACATTTGAGTAACTCTGCCCTAAGGAGTGCAAAAATTCAGCAAAATGACAAGCACATCAGACTCTCTCTCGTCACTGGCAACTAGTGAAGAGGTAAATGTGTAAAACAACATTTACGAATGGTGAAAGTTTTGTAATCATTTGTTACAAATTAGTGAATGCATTTTGTCCTCATGGGCTCCTGTAGAAGGAAACACGGCTTAGACCAGCACTTATGTATTTTAGACCAGGTTTTTATGGTTATATGTTGTTGAGCAACCAATCTTTTTCAACAACTGGGCTTCATTTAACTCAGGGGTGTCCAACTCAAATTCACACTGGGCCGGAATGAAAATCTGGGACGAGGTTGCAGGCCAAACTTAATATTTTTTGAAAAAGTGACGACAAATTTGCACATTTTCTTTTTCAACATATATGCAATTTTGAACCTTTTAATTTGGAAACAAACTTATTTTTGCATTAACACTGAATGTGGAATAACCAAATTACACACGAGCAAGTCAATTTTAAATAAAACGCATCAATGGTGTTCATTACTTACGGTATATTCAGCATTTTTAAATCTATTCAGGATTTATGTTTTCCTGTTGTTTATTCATTTTTCTTAATTTTTATTCTCCTTTTTTGTCTCCTGTAATAAGTGTCATCGCTGCTGTGACATCTAGCTTTCCCAATGAGGAACAATAAAGGGATTTTCTATTCTATTCATCTATCTGCAGCCTTTCCACTTCCTGTTTACTGTAGGTTAAATTTTTTCTCACGGGCCAACAACAAAATAAAAATATAATTTTATCTTAAATGAAAATGCAACATCTCACCTGTTAACTTTCATGTTTTGGAGCAGAAAAAGAGAATAAATCCAACATATTTAAAGCTCAGTTTGCTCCACTGGTTTACTGTGATGCTCACCTGTTCCAGCCAGATACCTGCATCATGGGGTTGATCTGAGCTGAGGAGGAGACTCCTGTTGTTTTGTTCATCTTCATCATAATAATGACAACATTAGATGACAACAGGTGCTCACATAGGTTTGTGCTGATGAACATGTCTGAGCAGCTTGACCATGTCGTTGTGTCGGGGAGGAAAAATAAAAACTACAGCAGCCACAGAGTCATGCAGATATGAGCGTGTCGCTGCTTGCTGGAGTTACATCAGCTCTGTCTGGAAGTTAGTTGGAAAATTTTCTCTTTCAGTCGTGAACACATTACTGAGCAGTTAAAATCTCCGTTTCTGGGCTTCAACGTCGGCAAATAGCTGAGTAAACTCGGCGCTGAGTGAGAGGAGTGTTTAGTTTGTCCGAGACAGTGAGATGCAGACACCGGCAGCAGAAGTTGGAAAAAACACAAAGGAGGGGGTGCTTCGGCTCTGCACTAACGCCGCAAAGCATCGTGGGAGTTGTAGTCTTTGTGGTAAAATTGGCCAGCGGGTCAGTTTTAATATACTTTTGATATTTATCTTGCGGGCCACATTTTTATGTGGCCCGCGGGGCTTTTGTCTGACACATATGATTTAACTCATTTTCAACAACATTTTGATGGATATTTCCAGAGATTCACAATAAAAAATACACATTGTCCCTTTAATGCATGCGTCCAGTCTCAGGATCTGCAGCTGTGTAATATTGTGGAATTCCCGCAGGGGGAGGTGAGGCTTGAGCCAAGTGTCTTATTACTGGGGTTGAAGGTCTGCGTCACGAAAAAAAACAAAACAAAACAAAACTTATCATATAGTTTGCCTTCTGTTGCTCTGGAAAACGTAAAAGAGTGTGATACAGGCCCTTTGAAGGAAACATAACGACCTTTAATTGTTCTATATCGATAAAAAACATGTTAATGTAGTTCTTTGCACTAATTCCCTCTAACTTACAGTTATATTCTTGACAGTTTCAGTACCTTGCAGAATGAGCTGTTTAAGGGCTCTGTCACTTTAAGAAAATATATTTGAACAAAGGAAAAAAATGAAACATTTTTTCAAATAGCAACCATCATGTCTAGAATCTGCCTGGAGCCCTTCTCAAATTAGTTTCTGAGTCAGAAAGTGCAGAAATGTGGTGCAGCTTGGGAAAAATAATGAAGGTGTAAAATGACGCAAATTTAGGCATAGTTCATTGTGACAACAAATCAGTGCATAGTTGCAAACCCAACCAAAAATAAAAGTTATTCTCAAAAAAATTGAATGTACTTTACCAATGGTTTTAGTCCTTTATTAAGGCCTGACACACTGAAGCAAACAAATCCAATTCAATTATAACAAATCAGTCAATTAATTCAAGTTTAACTAGTGATGTCATAATTGGCATTGTTTCTAAACTGATGGTGTGCCTGGTCCAGGTAGTCCAAATGATAATTTGATAGTTATATGAAATGAGAATGCTCATCTGAAATGCTGCTAAATTATTTTTGGTAATTTTACATCGTTTATATGAAAAAAGTTAATTTCATGTATATTTAAAAAAAATGATTTTTTTATTCCCACTCAGAATCATCACTGAGTTTATCGCTGTCAGACAATCTGTGTTAACAGGAGACGTGTCATCAGCAACCTGCTGCCGGTGTGGAACACCTCAACGTTTTCATTGCCTCTTGAGCATGTAAAAAGCTGGAAATTGCATCAATATTTCATTGGAAGCATCATTTTCTTGTGCACATGATTCAATGGGTGAGGAGATAAACAGGTGAGTATTAATAATGCAGAGCGGTGACACTGACCTTATTTTGTGCCTTTCAACCTGTGCTGATATTTTGATGCACGGTGCCCTGCTACTTTCCAGCACACAGGAGGTTTTCACGCTCTTTGTTCAAAGCCTGGAGAGAGATGGAGAGATGGAGGGGGACTTCCTGTCTGACAGAGGTTACATCACTGCCTTTAACCACCTAGACATTAATGGCAACGCCGGTGTCTATGCACTGTTTTTAACGGATACACAGTGGTAATACATATTTAGCTTTTTTACAGAAACAATGTAAATGCTAACTGTCGTTTTGACAACCGGTGCTGACAGCTGAGCAGATGCCTTGAAGGTGAACTGTTAGAGGCTTTGAAAGGCAGCAAAAAAGGCAGCAAAGCAACCTCTCCCTCACATGAGTGAGTATAGGAAAGATGCTGAGCAGTCAAGAGGGGGAAAGAAGATATTAGTCAAGTCAGGCCATTTGTTAATGCCGTCTAGATGTAGAAATGTCAAAAAGTTAACGTAGAGGTTAGAATTTTTATGTGAATTTTTATGCTAATTCACGACCAAAATAATGTAAAGATTTTTGTTATTGGTTGATAAGAAATGAATCCACTAAATCATGGCCTTAGACTCCAAATCTGTTTTTTCCTGCTGTGTTTGGCCTCTGGTTCACACGTTTACAAAAGTGACAAACAATGACTTAGTCCCACCTGCCAGGAGCTTTTACTGTGAGTGTTGTAACAACCAATAATAAGTGTAAATAATAAATGGGTCATATCTTACCACAAAGGGTCCTCGGCTGCTCTGCTCAACTATTTAAGGAGCCTTGTTGATGGGAGGTTTTTTTTTTTTTTTGCTGTGGGCTTGTGGAAACTCTCAGGCTTCCCAGTAGAGTTTTGGCCTGACAATAAACAACAGTTTAATACTTTATCTAATCCCTGCCAGGAGGTAAGTCCAACAGCAAGCTCTTGCAGATGTTCACATCCAATAATCTATCCATAATTGATGAAACAGGGAGGTCAGATGTAATAGCTCCTGCCATTCCAGCAGCAAATAAATGGTTATTGACAAAACAAGGCAGTGTGGCACTGAGTGGGCTGTGAAATGACAGGCAAGAACCGAGTGGGGTGCGTAAACGGTAGAGGCACAGAAGCATGAGGATGCTGGGGCTAAAGCTGGAAATGCTGCTCCTCAAGGGGAGTAACTAGGGAAGACAGAGGAGGGATGATTCTCGGGCGGAAAGAGGAGGACGCGCCCATGAGGAATTACCAGGAGAGTGTAAACAGGGAAGACGAGAGAAAAAGGGCGGGGTGGTGGGGGGTGGGGGTGGGGGGGGGGGTTAGGATGCTGAAGGTGCGTGTGGAGGGGGCAAGGGGCAAAGCACAGTGAGTGCAACTGCATGCAGTGTGCTGAGTGCAGTGGGCCAGCTGTCCGCTCTCCTTTCATCTCCAGGCTTTGTGTCAGATACAATCTACCTGGCTGTCAAGCCTCAGCAACCGTCTCTCACCCCTCCCACCTCACACCCCCACCTCATGGTTTTTCCCTCTCTTTCCATCACTTCAGCCCTCTTCATCTCTCTGATGGCTGCACAGAGGCATCCACCTTCAAGTCCTCTGGATGGTCTGGTGAAATCTCAGATTGGGATGCAGCTTGATTTGTTTTCTAACCTCACAAGTTGTCTGTACAGAAAACACAGCTAACACACTCACAGCTTAGATTTTCCCTAAAAATAGTCAAAGAGAGTCTGTTAGCTATGCATTAAAGACTAAAATGTGACGTCGATTTGATCATTACTTTGTGTAATTCTGTAATGTTTCTTTAAACTCTCTTTAATTAGTTTGAAAGTAACTCATAAAATAAAGAAATACCACAAGTGCCTCAGATGTGATTATCTTTACAAGAGCAAAAGAAAATTGGAGTATAAAGTATTTACAGTTTTTGAAATTTAAAAGCCAGATAATAGTTTCTGATTATTTATCAGAAACTCAGATTTATTAGTTTCTGTCAATTTGTCAGCAAAAACTCAAGCAGTGACTTCTGAACCATCAGAATACAGGGATCATGGTAGTGTGTGTGTGTGTGTGTGTGTGTGTGTGTGTGTGCGTGCGTGCATGCATGCGTGCGTGCATGCGTGTGTGTGTGTGCGTGCGTGTGCGTGTATGTGTGTGTGTGTGTGTGTGTGTGTGTGTGTGTGTGTGTGTGTGTGTGTGTGTGTGCAGAGGACTAGAAGATTTCATACATAAATGATACAAGGGTTTTTTTCTGAAAATGAGATCAAATTTACAGAAAACGTAAACAAATAGATAAATATGTCAAATTCGTTGTTTGTTGAATTAAGTTTTATTTCTCTACAAACACTTTAAATCCTGACAGATTCAATAGAGACACTGAAAATAACACAGTTTTGTCTGTTTGAACAACAATTTAAAGGGAACAACATGTTCTGCAAAATTCTTTGCATATTGTCTCTCCAAACATGAAAAAAACATCCTTCAATTTTCTGTTAGCGGTTAGATTTAGGAACTACCGGTATGTGCAAAACTAAGCCATTTCCAAAAATCTTAATTTGTGAGGTCACAAATGGGGAAATTAGCATAGAGCCATTTCTCACTCTAAGCCCCTCCCATATATCTGATCTTCTCAGCTTATAACAACCTGAATGGGAAATGGGTGGGTGTGGTCAGCTCCAGCTTGTTTTCTTGAAGGAACAGAGCCCTGAAATGGCTCCTTCTGGAAGGTACTGAAAATGCCTGCATAAAACAGCTGAAGTTGCTTCATGTGGGAGAGATTTTAGGGAAAAGACTTTATAAACATGTTTTGTATTGCCCCAATAATCTATTATATCTTAAGAAAAGTCACAATAGCCCCTTTAAATATTTTATTTTATGTCGGCTGTTATTTTTCTAAGAGAAAGCGATCTGATTTGAAAGACAAAATTACTTCTTATTAATGATAATAGTTCACAAAATTTACAAACTGCATAATTTATGTAATTTTGTACAAAATGATCAATCTTACATTGCTATTATATTAATCTAATACAAAATTTCCTGGTCTCTTATTTTCAAAAAGTTATATCAGACAACAAAATATTGGAGTTTTAAAACGCAAATCTGAAACGAAAGCTGTGTACAACATAAATGTCTTGATAAATGCTATAATATAAATAAAAATAAAAACCATATGTAGACCTTTTACAAACTGTTTTGGCATGTCATTTCAACTCTAAAATTTGGATGAAATAATGCTAAATGTTTATTTTTTAAATAGTGACGAAAATCTTTTTTTCAGTGTTGTTTTTTGGGCACTTAACTAAGTAACGTCACTAAACACAACAGCACTTTATAAAGCCTTGTTAACTCCCACATGGTAGCTCTATTTTGCTCAAAAGCACAGAAGAGCAGATACATGCTTTGAAGAATAATTGAGAAATCAGAGGACAACATGCTTTTTGTGCTGCAGAAAAAGGTTCTTTTTAGCTCCAGCAGAGGGGTAGAGACTCCCTTGTAGCGCTCCCTTCGCCACTGCTTAATTACTGCATGCGATCATGAATATTTCAGGCATATGCTTTCCCACTTTGTCATTGGAGTTCAGAACTAAGAGAAACAAGTTCATATGCATATTAATAAGTTGGACGTGGGGGGATGCGAGTGGAGGAGGACAGGAGGACTTAGGGGTTGCCAGTGTGCGGGTGACAGCAGAAGGAAATGGCACTCATTCCCCAGCAGCTGCTCTTTTTAGATCCCCCTCAGAGGGAACTGCCCGAGGAGGGCTTCTGCCACAAAGGGGATAAAGGAGATGAGGGCTCTTGATGGAAAACAGGCAAACAACCACTGGGACCCTTTTGCCTACCGCCTCTATTTCAAACACTAATGCGAGTGCACATTCACACACAGAAACCCTTGGCCCACACTTAGCCAGCCCCCAGGAGTTGTCAGGACCTCTTTAGCATTTTCCATGGTGGCTGCTAAACTGTGCATTAGCACAAGGCTAACGGAGCTGCTCTAATGACAGCCCGAGACTGAGACAAGATCTTTTTTTCTAGCTGTATATAATGACAAATAGGACGTGGTCGTGAGTTATGGGAATGAACCGCAGTCTCAAACATCTGAGGCCCCCTTGGCTTGAAGATGCCATTAAAAAGACAATTTAAATGTAAATCTTAAGTAATAATTCCTACAAACCATTGACGTGACCCCACCCTGGCTCGTGTGCACCGCTGCACTAACGTGATCCAGGGGCAGTGTTAAACATTGTTTAATTGAATTTATGGACCCTTAAAATACCACTTAGCACCAAGAGGAGTGTAATGATATGCTTTACTTAACATATCTAAACAAAGTCAATTACAGCTTTGTGCAGGTTTAATGGAGCGCAAAGTGTTCTCTTCCCATTTGATAAAGAGGGCTTTCTGCTTTCGTCCCTCTGCACATAAAAGCCTCTTGTTCTGAGTTATTTCTGTAAAATGTAATAGCGCTAACGAGAAAACAAAAGAGGGAATGTTTCTTTTCACGTACAACCTAATTAGCATTTCTGGAGAGAAAATATGTGAATATTTTTGCTTCATGCAAGAGAAGTCTTGATTAATTTGAACCCTGTCAAACGTACATGGAGACATTGTGATCTATCAATGAGAAGTTCAAAGGGAGCGCTAATTAGTTTGACCTTTCCTGTCACGATTTGCATGGCACATTCGACCTGCCACAAATTAGCTGGAAGAACAAAATAGAGAGCTCTAACTCTTAGTTCACGCATAGAAAACAATCTGTTCTCACACCATGCTCAATGCTTTAATTGTCCTGCATGGCCTTTATGATGCAGAAGATTGGTTAAAAGGGGAGTGTGTGTTTGCACAAAAAGAAGGAAGAGCAGTTCAAATTAATTTGAAATTCATTCTTATATTAAATAATTTCATGATAGAAAATTAAATTTGGAAGCATCACATGAGAAATAACAAGCTTCTTAGCATAAAGAGCCAAAAAGCTTTTTGTTTTTGATCAACAGTTATTAGCGGCTGTAGCTTGGTTAATGACGTGTTTAGAAAAACAGCCAGATGAATTAAACAACAACAACTCTGTTCCCACCATCTGAACTTCCGTGGAATGTTGACCTAATCGGCCTGAACATGTCCCATTCCAGCGAGCCGGACTGAAAGGTCCGTTTTCCAGGACATTTCAGGTACCAACGAAGTACATGATATGTACTCAGAAGTCGCTGGGTGGGACTTGTGGGTAACTCATGCTGATTGGTTCTAACTCTGTAGGAAATGACATCAGCACACATCGTCAAATAACCAGCATCTATAAAACTGGAAAAGTTGCTTGTGAAGCCAAGTTTCTGAACTGCTAACACCAAAATAAGCGGTGGAAATCATACATCACACAACCCTCCACAACACCGTAATTCAAGTCACTTTGTCGTCACCTATAGCTTCTTCTATTCACTAAATGTAAGTAAGTAAGTAAAGTTTATTTATATAGCGCCTTTCACAGATATAAATCACAAAGCGCTGTACAACATGAGTAAAATCAGGGTTAGTTTTTAAGCATCATAAAAGCAATAGCATTGATAACAATAGTAACCAAAATCAGGAGTAAAAACAAAGCCAAGGTGTGAACAAGAACAAAGCCATCTTTTAGAATATTTAGCGGGGGAAAGCCTGGATGAAAAGGTGAGTTTTAAGATGTTTTTTGAAGACCTCTACAGATTTCAAGAGACGGAGATTTGAAGGCAGACTGTTCCAAAGTCTGGGGGCAATAGACTGAAAGGCCCTGTCCCCTTTGGTTTTTAGTCTGGTTCGAGGAACAGCCAGGAGGTTTTCAGATGTGGATCGGAGGTTCCGTGAATTGGTGTGTGGGGATAAAAGCTCAGATAGGTAGCTTGGAGCCTGGTTGTTAAGAGCTCTATAGGTCAGCACTAAAACTTTAAACTGAATTCTATATTCTAAATGTCCATTTTAACATCACACAGCCACTCTCCCAGTCTTCTGAATTGATCAAATTACAGCGAACTTCAAGGGAATAAAACTTTTATGTTATTAAAGGGGGTTGTATCGGTCTGTCGTGAAGAGAAAGCTGAGATGGAAGGCGAAGCTCTCGATTTACTGGTTGATGCCCTCACCTATGGTCACAAGCTTTGCGTAGTGACCAGAAGAACAAGATCACGGATACAAACGGCCAAAATGAGTTTTCTCAGCGGGGTGTCTGGGCTCGAGAAACAGAAAGAAGCTCCATCTTCTGGAAGGGATTCAGAGTAGACCCGCCGCACCTCCACATCGAGAGGAGTCAGTTGAGGTGACTCGAGCATCTAGTTAGGATGCCTCCTGGACGCCTCCCTGGTGAGGTTTCCAGGCACGCCCTGCTGGGAGGAGACCCAAAGGAAGACCCATGGACACACTGGAGGGACTATATTTCTCCTCTGGCCAGGAAATGCCTTGGGATTCCCCCGGAGTAGCTGGCCCAAGTGGCTGGGGAGAGGGAAATCTGGGCCTCCCCGCCTAGGCTGCTGATCCCATGACCCAACTTTAGATAAACGGAAAAGAATGAATGGATGGATGGACGTTATTGATGTTCATGCACACCTTTTGGTGCTGATCACTATCAAAATGGTCGTGATCTGCTGACATCTCAGCAAAGTCCTGAAAAGGAGGATTCTGTATGGAGACACAATGGCTGAGAGGACCGAGGCATCGTCTCTTCCATGCACCAGAAATTTCTTTGAGTGCCAAGTGTGGAAACACGGCTAAAGCGGATTTAACAGTTCATATGTTTTCCACAGAAAACAATAAAAAAAAAACTGGCTTTAACTTTTTAAAATATATTCACTTTATGTGAGATCTTACAACAGCAAATATTGCTGCTTAATGTAATTAAAGTATCATTAAACCATATTTTCTTGATCTGGGGTAAGCCAGCAAATATGCCTATGGACAGGATTAGAGCAAAGCCTTTCACTTTTATCAGCAAACACATCAGAATGACTGCCACAACTACAATAAACCCTTGTGATCTCTCTCAGATCTTGTTCTGCTTCCTCATCAGTCATCATCACAGACCCTATAATTCCCTTTCTTTGCACCAAGACTGTCGTCTTTTTTGTGTCGCCTCAGATTTCAGGCACAAAGGCAGCCGGACGGAGAGCAGCGGCTTTTGTTTTGGTGCCTCTGTGTCTTCCCCCACCTCTTTTCTCCTTCTCTCCTCATCCCTCTGTTGAGCTCTGGTGTGATTATTACACTTTCAGTGGAGGATTTAACCATGGGCCAGTTGGGCCATTGCCTCAGGGAGGCCCCCATTTCAATGCGTGTGTGCTACTTTTTCCCCCAGTTTATTGCCTAGCCTTTTATTCTGCCAGGCAGTCCCACTGACATCAGGGGGCTCTTAGAATAACTCGCCTGAGGCTATCAGAACCCTCAGCCTTAAATCCGCCACTGTATACTGGTATAGATGTCAGATCAGAAAATGAGGCAGCGCTAATAGATGAAGAAAAGCCGTGTGAAGTGAAATTAATTAATTCCTCCTCTCTATTTATTTTATTTTACTTTTTATTTGATTGAGTTTTTTGACCAGCTGTTTTGTTCACAATGATCTTGACACGAGGCCGTTGGACACCGCAGCACCATCACATTTACAACTTCATCTGGATCAGCGTTTATTTTAACATCTTCTTGCAGCTGCTCTCCAGAGATGTGATTTAAATCTTTGTCTTTATGGAGTCCTAGAACACACTTGAGAGGCCACCTGTGTTATATTAAAAACACAGTTAATTTAACAAGTTTATTAGAGATTGTGAAAGCTTTCAATTCTCTATTCATGAGACACCTTTGATTACTGCTTTCCATTTTTTTTACCTCCAACATTGTGTAACGGAATCAAAGTGATGTAACTATCTAATTTGTATTTTAATACACTGTTAGTAGTTCACTTTTTATAAACAGAAGAATAGGCTGTTTTTATCATCAGGGAGTTTAATTAAACACTCTGTATTGACTTTGAGACAAGAAAAGAGAGAGATATGAGATCGTTTGAGAATCTTTAATTTCTGAATTATAAATTCTAAACAATCTACCAGGACTACTCTGTGATGGATGGGAATGGATTCGGATGTTGTGTTGGTGCGTGTGTGTGTGTGTCTGGTTCAGATTCTCTAGGATGACGTAATCGAATCTGGTCGTCGTTGTTATGACTAGATATCACGAGGCTTATAAAGTGATGACATGAGCCGCTATTTTGCCGTGTACGTACCCAGTGGGGCCTCCCAGGTAGATCAGGAATTGCCAGGTCTGGAAACCTCGGATGTACGATGGAGCTGTCTGTGCAGCGGTCACAACGTTTCAAAACCCGTCTGGAGAGTCGGCCCGGTACGATTCAGCAGCGTCAGCAGTTGCTCTTATCTTGAAAGGACGTCGTCTGGTTGTTAAACGACGAAAATCTCCCGTTTCACAGTTCTTAGTTTAAAGAAAGCGCATCCGGCCAGGCTGCGCTTGTCTTTAGGATGATGGTGAATAGAACTGAAGTCAAAATGGAACTGACTTAAAATGGCGTTGCCTTGTTTTATATCTCCGACTTGTTGATAAGTTTCAGTAAAGTAGATTGGACACTTGAAGTCAACACCAGATTCTCCTGCGGCAGCCGAAAGCTCTGATTGGTTGGAACAATGTGTCATGCGTTTCTATGGAGATGAGGATCAGTGTGTCTGTGTCGTAGTCCTGGTTTCATTAAACATAATTCATGACATATTTATTTCACAGATCATTCACTTGATTATTGTTGATCAACATCTGTTTTGCTTAATAATTTTAATCACAAATAAAGTACTTTGATTAAGTAAAGTTTCTTTTTCTCCTTCGGACTCTTCTCCTGGAATGTAAACAGTCTGAGGAACACCCGACCTTGGTTTTTCTACCCGGTGTTATTGTGGTGTTATTGTGCACCGGGCAGCTGTATGGAGTTGAAAAACCATGAACTTCATAACCTTACAATTGTATTAATAAAACATTTGAAAAGCAGAACTATCGATAATTATTCAGCTAATTTGAGTTTAACCATAATTGTTTTTCTCACCCTCTCTCTTTACATTACAGACTGTCTGGATTGATGTAACAAGTTGAGATCCGGTTTTATGGAAAACTCAGACCAAAGTCTTCAACCTTGGACCGTTCACTAATACAACATTTCATTGAAACCAGCTCTTTTCTAAGCAGTAACATAATGAAAGTGAGTTGTTGTGAAATATATATAAGAGCAATACATTGGGATGCAAGCCTTCATAATCTTCATGATTTTCCTGTATAAATCGTTGGTTGTGACGATAAAAACACATCAGTTAAATA
>SSNQ01034508.1:1009861-1021850 GCA_006942095.1 Nothobranchius kuhntae | reverse complement strand
TGTTGTTTAAACGTGTAAAACAGGACACGGAGTTTGGTGGGAAATGCTTCCTGCAGCTGACTTTTGAGCAGATCTGAAAACAAATAGCTGCTGCTGGAAACACTAAAGCCTAATTTGTAGTTCTCCGTCGGGACGGACACACACAACGCCATTACGCGTCGACGCAAGAGCCCTTGGTGGGATTGCAGAGGAAGATGAAGACGTGCTCTAAATTTTAACAATCCATCGAAAGACAGAGAACGCAAGCTTGTGATTGGTCAGGACGCTGCTTCCTGTTTTCATTTGTCAACAGCACCGTCATTGCCGCTTCAAAAAATAAAGAGTTATTTAGCGGCAGACAGAATGCAAAAAGTCTGAAAATATGAACGTTATTTCCCCGTGACTGAAGGAGTACAAAGACATGCAGCAGGAGTTTTACTCGTGGACGGAACGATGGGAAACGTGGATTTAGAGGTGGGGACCACATGAAGAGGTGGAGGAGAATGAAGGACAGAATTGTCTGAGGAATAAAGTCTCTGATAAACAGAAAGACATTAGTGAACACACTATTGTGGACCGGACGAGAGTGTTATGGTGGCAAGATGCCACAGAAAAGCGCTGCGCCCCCTGGTGTCCTGGCGGGGAATTGCTTTGCAACCCTCCGCTTGCCTACGCTGAAGTCCCCGTGTGAAAACCTTCCCAACACTCCGTGTGCGTCTCTCTGCTGCAGAGCTCACTGAGAAGTAGAAATCAGGCTTAACGCAGAAGTCCATGTCAGGCTGGTTCTGCCCCAAAATTAACCCCAAAACATTCAATCTAACAACTTTTCTTTTAATGTCAAATGAAACCGTCGAGGTGGATCTAAAGTCTAAGAGAAAGATCCAAGCTTCTGAGCAAGAGAAACTATTTTAGGGAATTAAAACCGTTGCTTCATTTTACTGATAAAATTCAGCCCCCACCCACCTTCTCAGCCGGCTCCCCCGGCTTTCGGCTGCCCTCTCTGCCGCGGAGGCTCTTGGCCGAGATGGCGCTCTCGGAGGTCTGCATGATGAGCTGGGTGGCCAGGAACTGCTGGACGTGTTCCAGGACGTCCCGCTGCATCTCCAGAGCCATGTGGTACACGTCGTGGTCCGACGAGTTGTACATGATGGCGTTCTGAAACATCAGCATGATGTCGCGCTGGAATTCCGCCGTGGTACGGATCACCCCTAACTCGATGTTCTTCTTTATGGCCGAAAGGTCCATCGGTCTAGAAGCAAGAAGGCAGAGGAGATAATATCTATAAACTGTGTGTGTGTGTGTGTGTGTGTGTGTGTGTGTGTGTGTGTGTGTGTGTGTGTGTGTGTATGTGTGAATGAGAGAGAGGGTGTGTGTGTGTGTGTGTGTGTGTGTGTGTGTGTGTGTGTGTGTGTGTGTGTGTGTGTGTGTGTGTGTGTGTGTGTGTGACGTGTGTGTGTGTGTGTGTTGTCTGACCTGTGTACAATGCTGTGGTAGCCAGGAGCGATGTCATCTGACACAGGCTGCAAAAACACGCTGGCATACCTGCAGGATAAGCGATGATCGTCATCGTGATTAATTACTTATTCTTGGTTAGGGTTAAAGGTGAGGTAGTAGAGGTAGGAGGTAGGGTAGGATAGGATGGCCCGGTCTTCTCAGCCGTTGTGTCTCCAAATCCAGCTCTTTCAGGACGTCAGCACATCACGACTGCGTCGGCCGTTCCGAGTGCCCACACCAGCTCAGGTACTCAGAAAAGGCTCCTTTTGAGCCGGCCCGGTGAAAAGGCAGCATGTGCTTGCAGCGAAGTTCTGGTCAAATTAACCCAAAGTTCTGATGGTAGAAACGGCCCTTTTAACCCAGAAATGCTCTTCACATACTGATGACAAACAATAAATTACTTGTTCTATGATAAAAGGAGCAATTTAATCACCTCTGATATAAACCATCCTGGAAGAACTCATCCAATCACTGGGAACGTCCAGTTCCTGATCCAGGATCAGGAACTGGACGTTCCTGGATCCTGATCTAGCCATCCAACTGCCTCTCCCCCTCCGCACAGACCCGTCACACATTCTCAGCTTGAGCCGGACCTGGGCTAGCATACTAAACTGTTACACAGCTACATGCGTAATGTTGGAAATTATGGCAGAGAGGTTGCCAACGACAGGTCGAAAACGTAAAACAGAATTTAGAAAGGCTGACGACACGCCAAACAAGAGCATCGGTGCCATATTTCAAACAAACCCATGCAATGGTGGCTCCATTTCCTCTTGACAGGTAAGGTAAAGTCATGTTTTCAGGGGTGTGTGATGGCGTCCGCTGCGTTGGGCATTCTTCTGTATTGTGGGGGTGTGGTTTAGTGGGAGGAGCCTGAAGAAAGGGGGTTGGACCTACAACAGTCTCAGGAACTCCTACCTTAGCTGTAACGCTCCACAGAAAAAAACTATTTTATCGGAGACGGTTTGTTGTGATGACGTGAAAAGGAGCTCCACCTGTGATTGGCTGCTGCTCGCCACACCAGCATGATGGCTTTCTTCCAGATCTTCTGTGCCTGGACGGCCTCCTGGTCCTCTCCACATGTGGAGCTGAAGGAGATTAAAGGTAATTAGTTGATTTTTACTAGATATTTTTCCTTTCCTAAACAGATCCGACATCAGATTTTTTTAGGTCTTTTCAGTTTCCTAGCGTGATAAAAACAACACGGGTCTCAAAATGTGTAAGTTGAATCGCCAACAAACGTCGTAGCTCCGCCTACTGATGCATAGAAAAATCTGTGCCAGGGCGTCTCCTTAAAATGTGAAGTCTGGATATTTTGAAGCCTGTTGATGATCCAAGTATGTATTTCTGAAGGTGTACTCTAGCCTAGAGTCTGGGGCTCCGTGCAGACCCACGCCAGCAGCATCGGGCTGCTTTCATCTGCAAAAGGCTAATTACTGCTGCATGTTTCTGTCAGCCATCATGTTAAATTACTCAGAAGTCGATGTTGAACAAACTAATTATTAAAGAGAAATGTTTCCATAAGTGAGCAGCTCTAACTCATAAAGTTGCATTCTGCGTTGCATTTGGTAAAACTGATTAGCTCTAAGACTAGGACCGGGTAAAACATCAGGTCTTCTCCTGAGTCCAGATGTTCTGTCGTGGTCATGGTGGCCTCTGTGCACCTGGACACCTACAGCTGGGAGGACGACGCTGGACTGCTTGCCAGTGAGTCTGCTGTGTAGCGTTGAGAAGGTGGACCGTAGCCGTCTTCGCTCTCGCTGGCTGCCCGCTCCACCTCAGACAGGTACGGGCCCTCCCCACAGTCCTCCTTCATCTCGTCTGGGTCTCCATCGCTCCCCAAGTCCTCCTCCTTCACCTCCTGAAGTCAGAAAAACACAAATAAAGAGCGGGCGGGCGTGTGTGTGTGTGTGTGTGTGTGTGTGTGTGTGTGAGTGCGTGCGTGTTACCTTGGACTCTTTCCCTGACACACAGCTGTCTTCAGAGTCTGCAGAAAAAAAAATTGTATTAGAAAACATACAAATATATATATGTGTGTGTGTGTGTGTGTGTGAGATTCACCCACCAAGGCAGGCAGGGTTGTGTTCAGGTTGGATCCACTCCTCCTTCACAGCAACGCCCTCCTCAGGAACCTCACTTCCTGTTGCTCCATCATCAGAAGTGACAGAAGAGTTGACATCACTTCCCGCCACCTCAGGTCCCTCGCCTTCCCCCTTTATCTGCTCTTCTGCTTTAGCTTCGGGGTTTGTTTGTGTCTCAATAGTGTCGGGGGTCGGGGCCAACATGGCGGTTGCCTCCTGAGGCTCCATTGTAGAGGCGGAGTCCTGGACGGTGGGGTTGGCATCTGAGGGCTTCAGTTCCTGGGTCTCCCAGGGACCAGGGAGGGCATGGCCTTCTGCAACAGCCTCTTCACAAAGAGAGAGCGCGGCTTCCACAGCAGCTGCATCCAAAGCCTCCACAGAGTCGTCCACCTGAGAGGATGGACGCATTCGGTCACACAGGAAGTAAACTGAGAAGGACGCGAGTTAAAGTCGCCTGCAGCGGCTCAGACGACATGTACCTTCTCCTCTATGATGGCGATGATATCTCCTACTGTCTCCAGGTCCAACTCATCTCCCATGTAGGACACGGCTACGAGGTCGTCTTCTACTAACCCCGTCTCCTCCCCGAGCTCCACCTTCACTGCAGCTTCTGCCTCACCTTCTGCAGACAAAGCGGTGAGTGAAGAGACCATCAGAATCAGAACGTGTGGATGCTTTCGCGTGAGTGCGCCAACCTGTGATGACATCATGACCAGGTGGAAAGACTGCGGCGCCGGTGGCCGTCTGGACGCCGTTCGTTAAGCTCCCCGCTGGATCTCCTTCTCCAACCTGACACATAAAATATCATTAGAATGAAAAACCTGAAATAAGCTGACATTTTCTGCCTTTCTGTTGTCAGCGGAGCGGCGTCCCACCAGGCGAGGGCTGGCTGAGATCAGGTTTCCTTTCTTCAGAAGTTCTGATAAAAGAGGTGAAGGTGGCGGTGTGACTTTCTGGGCTAAGATCCTCTTCTGTGGCGAGTTGTCAGCCAGAGCCGCCAGGCCTCCATCTTTAGGTCCTGATGCTGGAGGCTCCGCCACGGGCAGGAATGCCCCCACTCCCTGAGCCTGGCAGAAAGAAACCCAGCTGACTGAACAATAATCAGTAAAACACCTGGTGCTATCACACGGGTCTGGACCGGGTCACTCTGGAGACGATTAGTCCCGCATGATTGTGTTCTTACCACTGAGAGGCTGCTGCTTTCCTCAGGGGGCGGGGCTTCTGAATCCATGGGGGGGGTGGAGACCGAGGAGTCGGCCTGGGAGTCCATGGTGGGGGGGCTGGTCCCCAGAGGAGAGCGGACCGTTACACTGGGGAGGCGCTTGGGTGTGTTCTTCACCACCTGACGTGCTGCAGCAACACAGGAGCAGGATTACTCAGGATGAACGTCAGCGTTAATAACAACAACCCAGAGTGTGTGGTGATGCTTTCGCTGTTCCGACAAAACCAGCTGCCCGTTTGGATGGATTAGACAAGGACAACTGGTCAGACCAACAATTCCATCTTTGTTCTTCTGCTGATCCGAGGTTGGGTCATAGAGGTAACAGGCTCAGGAGGTGACCCAGACCCCCCGGTCCCGTCCCAGCGGCAAGTCATCCCAAAGGCGGAGCCCAGCCACCTACAGCTAGCTGCTGCTAGGATCTTGTTCTTTTAGTCCAGCTCTTGTTTCATCACTCGTGAAATAAAGTACTTAAGCCCCTCACTTCCTCATACGTTTCAGGAGAAAACGAGTTTCTTTGAAACAGAAAATATTCATCCGAGCAGATCAGCTTTTAAAGGCCAAGTTCCCTCATTTTTCAACACACCTGCAGTGGTCTCCAGCTGAAACGGCCGACTCTGTTCTGCAATGTTGATGTTTTCTCTTCACAAATAACACAAGCCTGGAGTTCTGCTGTGTGGTGGAGTTGCTAATGCTAACGGTTAGCTTCTACTAGTTGAGACGTTCTCTGTTGTGACTTTATGACGTGCAAATGTCACTGGCTTTTAGAACTCGAGAGTTTCCACGTCTGTCGGCGGCTAGAGCAGGAAATAGGTGTAGACGACAATTTTCTCGCTCAGCCTGCATGAAAAACTCGGATTGACCAACCAGATTTAAAAAAACATCAAGTGAAAAACGGTTTCTCGCAGAACTTTGTCAATCTGAATTTCTTCCTTTCTTTTCTCGGGATTATTCACATCTTCTCAGTGCAGATGAACCCTAACCCGAACAACATATCAGCGTGTGCACGAGCTCGTCGTCTGCAGCCCAGAAGGAAAACATCTCTAAATGTTACGCTTGATGTGAAAAGACGAAGAGAAACCAAAACCAGCCTGTGGTCATGACACATGGAAAAAGTACAGCGTGGGTTTGGCGTGGCGTGAGTTTAATAGCAGAATAAACTCACCTTGATACGCCATTTCTGTAGATTTCCTCTTCTGTTCTGCTTCCTCCTCCTCCTGTTTCTTCTTTCTACAGTTGAAATAAAAGAATAAAAAATAAGAGGAGGGAAGGCGTCCGAAAGAATTTGTTTGACAAACTAAACAGTGAGAAATGTTAATCTGCTGCTTTTTGGTGGGCGGCGTGAGGACAGACCGGATGTTTGGGTTGTTATAAATATTTACAGGTTTGGTGTTTTGATTCTGTAAAAAAAAAACTAAGATCAAGTTCACAGTTTGACTAGGATGAGAAGTTTTAGTGAAGAGGTATACAAGGTTCAAAGAGTAAAACCATCTGAGCCTCACAGCGTGATCTCTGCCCACAGATCCTTCAGCTGGGAGTCCATGTGACCCGCCTGAATCAGATCCACCTCCTTCTTCAGCTTCCTGTCAGGACAAGAATCAACAACAAGGGGTCAGCTTTTTAATGAGTTCTCTTAAAACACCCAAAACCTTTTACTTCTGCTCATTTAAACACTTTGAAATGTTTTCCTTAAAGCTTGGTTGAAGGAAAACAGCTAAAAATAACATCCAGGTGTTTGTTCCACTGCATTTGTTTTTTTAATGGGAGTCATTTTAAATGTTTTCTAAAATCAAACCTTCAAATGGATCTAAAGAGTAAAATAAAATGTATGATACCCATGTTTTTAATGTTTAATGTGAGGTTGTACGTCTGCTCCCCTGCCCCTGTCCCCCTGGTGTCTCTGTCCTATCAGCAGAACATTACACTGAAAACTCAAATAAACTCTTTTTGGAGGACAATATGTCAGAATGCTCTAATATAAGCAGCTGACATTATAAATATGTACTCTAAATATTCTCAAATGCAAGTTTGCATTGTTAAAATGTTAAAAAATAAACTCAAATTTTCCTTATCTAAATTGTAAGACTGGTCGACGTTGGCATTAATTATGTCCACCCAACTCATTTTTTTTTACCTGACAGGTGTGCATTTACCTGTACTGCTCCTGCGTGTCTCGAAGGAGCCTTTTCAGCTCCTCTATCCTGTCAGTGGTCAGCCTACGAACGATGACATCTTCGATGGTCTCTACCACCTCGCCCTTTTCACCACGCTTACGCCTGGAACAAAACACCAAACGTCACTTTTTTAACTATAGCAGCGCTAACGGCCGTGCACTTGGATGTGTTTGAGCTGTTCAACTGACTTGGGTGCTTCTGTGGCTTCAAGCAGTTCAGAATATTGAGAGGCACAGTGCTGGGAAGCAGAACGAAATCACCTCAATAAATAACAAACCATCAAAACAACACATATGAAACCAAAAGCAGCAACATTTCAGAGAAGGTCTTCACCTTCTGGGAGAACCAGTCAGGTGGACGTCCGGACTCGGAGAAAGGCTTGATGGCTCTGCTAACAGACACCCTGGAAATCAATGAAAGTACCATTAGTTATAAAATGTTAAAAAAGGGACAAATTTTGAGTTAATGTGTGGAAATCAAATAAACTGTAAGTAGCATCTTAGTGATTTTAAAATGATTGTGCTTTTAGCACCAATTCAACCAAACCTGAGGTAATATTTTCTCATGTGAGGTTAGTTCAGCACAGATAGCCCCTCTGTGAAAGATGAAAACAGTTTATTTTGAAGTAAATTTATTATTTTTTTTTTACCAGTTTTGGTCTCCACTCCTCAATACGGAGGAGGCCAGGCAGAGTTTCTCCCTGACGGACCAAGGCTCTGTTGGCCCCACATTCAGGATCTTGTGTTCTGTTGAATAAAAAGGTAGAAATAATAGAAACTATTTATACATGTTGTGCTTCCTATGAAATATAACAATTAATTACCAACCAACATGGTCATTTTGAGGTAAAAACAACAACACGATAATCATCAATTAAGGAAGGAATAGAAAAATTCTCTATTTTCAACACAACAGGTGCATAGAGTAACAAAAATAAAGAATAAGGAATAAAAAATATGTACAATATACAAAAATAAATCAATTAATGCAGGAAATTATTAGAGATTCTATTTGATTCACAACATTTTAAAAATAAACAATAAAATACCGTCAGACAAGACTAGCAGTCTATTCTATTGTCATAACATGGATGCAGAAATGTGCCTGTGCTATTTAAAATATAAAAAATAATGTTTGTCTTACAACAAACCATCTAAAACGATACGATGCGTTATAAAAACGCATAAACCGGCCTAGCTTTAAAATCTTAACAGTTTAAGAACCACAGAGGCGAAGCTAGGTGTTAGCTTGTATCTTGTTCGGAGTCATTTACGGCTGCTAATTGTTACTGAAGCTCAAAACTGTTTATCAACACAAAACTAAACATTTATTTATGACACAAAGCCCTACAAAGGAAATAAAAACATTTTTAAATAATAAAAGATAACGTTAGCTTAGCATCATGATAGGGGGACACATTCATGAGACACACCGACACACAGGTCTATCAAATGAAGGTTTTTATTTAGTAACGAAGCCGCCGCGCTTTCACGGACCAGATAAACTGCAACTTTACAATTTCGTTTGTTTTGACGTGAATTCGATATTTACAGATGATGAAGATGAAAACGTTAAGAAAATTTACTCACTGCCGATTCCGCTCGCCATTGTTGACGGGAGCTTCCGTCGGACGATTTTTACCGCTGCACATCGTCATCAGTGACCGGAACTAAACCTAATGGAAAATAATAATAATAATAATAATAATAATAATAATAATAATAATAATAATAATAATAATAATAATAATAATAATAATAATATACATACATACACACCAGACAGCATGTGTGTGTGTGTGTGTGTGTGTGTGTGTGTGTGTGTGTGTGTGTGTGTGTGTGTTCCACTTCAAACACTGGTCTAACCAACTAGTTCAGTTCAGTTCATTTATTTATAAAGCACTTTAAAACACCCAGCACAGGAACAAAGTGATGTACAGAAAATACATTACAACAATAGAATAAACAGAAAGCAGCAAAGAGAAATAAATAAAACACAGGAGACATAAAATTAAAACAGCCCAATAATAAGAATAAAAACTGGATAAAAACAGCATTGAAACACACAAAAACAGCTAAAATAATTCAAAACTAAAAAAAAATGTAACCGACATCTCACATGGTGTCAAAAGCAAGGGTAAAGAGGTGTGTTTTCAAGAGTGACTTATAGACAGGTAAGGAACTGGCCTGTCTTATCTCTAAAGGAAGCTCATTCCACAGTTTAGGAGCTGCTACAGCAAAGGCGTGATCTCCTCTAAGTTTACGCCCAGTCCTGGGTACATTCAGGAGCAGCTGATCAGCTGACCTGGGAGAGCGAGAGGGTGTGTAAGGCTGTAACAGGACAGAGAGATAAGAAGGTGCAAGGCCATGGAGACCTTTAAAAGCAAACAAAAGAATTTTAAAATGAATCCTAAAAGAAATGGGCAGCCAGTGAAGTGAAGCTAAAACGGGAAATGTGCTCAAACTTTGGAGTACCCGTTAAAAGACGGACTGCGGCATTTTGCACCCTCTGTAGATTAATCAATTTCCCTCTGGGATTCAAAGTATTTTTGAATTGAATTGAATTGAATTGAATGACTAATATAAGATGCACTGACCCCAATATAGAGTGTGTTACAGTAATCCAGCCGAGTGGTAACAAAGGCGTGGGTCATTGTCTCGAAGTGCTGCCGTGAAAGAACTGGCTTTATTTTCGCCAGCTGCCTGAGGTGAAAGAAGCTAGATTTTACCACTGCCCTAATCTGATATTCAAATGTCAGATCACAGTCCACTTTGACCCCCAGGTTTGTGACAGTTGGCTTTACAAACTGGGCCAGGGAATCAACATACACATTGGGGGTCTCAGTAGGACTACCAAAAATCATCACCTCAGTCTTTGTATCATTGAATTTTAAAAAGTTAATAGACATCCAAGCCTTTATGTCATCAAGACACTGAAGTAATGGCTGTATGCGGTATCCGCCTTTTTTCTGAAGAGGGACATAGATCTGACAGTCGTCAGCATACAAGTGGAAAGCAATGCCATGCTTACTCAGTATAGACCCGAGAGGAAGAAGATACAAAGAGAAGAGGAGAGGGCCAAGAACCGAGCCCTGCGGGACACCACACAAGAGAGGAGCAGAGGACGACACATAGTCACCGAGACTGACACAAAATGTTTGCCCTGACAAGTAGGACCTGAACCACTCGAGAGCTGTGCCGCTAATGCCCACCAGTGCCCCAAACGAGAGAATAAAATGGCATGATCCACAGTTTCAAAAGCAGCTGTCAAATCCAAAAGCACAAGAACAACACAGTCCCCAGCATCAGTAGCTGAGAATATGTCATTACAAACTTTTAAAAGGGCTGATTCAGTGCTATGAAAGGGTTTAAAACCAGATTGGAAAACCTCTAATACATTTTGCTTTTCCAAGAAGGCCAATACTTGGCTATAGACTATCTTTTCAAGAATTTTAGAAAGAAAAGGTAGTATGGAGATAGGCCTGTAATTTGCAAGATCCTGTGGATCAAGAGTGGGTTTTTAAATCAGAGGTTTGACTACTGCATGTTTAAAATCTTTAGGGACAACGCCTGACATCAGACTATGGTTCACCAGCTCAAGAACCAAAGGACCAACTGTAACACCTCTTTTAAAAGTCGATGAGGAACAGCATCATTTGGAGACCCAGCAGGCTTAAGACGACCAACAGTCTCCGTTATAATGGACAAGGTCTCTGGCTCAAACCTGCCAAAGACAGCAGAGCAGGAAACAAAGACTGAGGGTTATGAGCACAAGGACAGATTTGAGCCCTTGTTAAGGAAACCTTCTCAATAAAAAAGTGTAAAAAATTTTCACAGGCTTCAGCTGAGGGCTCAATACAGTCAGTAAACGGTGCACTAAGAACAGAGTTAATAGTATTAAATAAGACACACGGGTTGTGGCAGTTAGACAAAATAATGTCAGATAAGTATTTTCTTTTGGCCTCTCTCACAGTTCTTTGATATTGACGCCAACAGTCCTTCAGCATCTGAAATGACACCTGTAGTTTGTCCTTTTTCCATTTGCGCTCGGCCCGACGGCAGTCGCGTCTGACAACTCGGGTCATGTCGTTCAGCCAAGGCTCAGATTTAGCTTTAGGCCGCCTGGTTTTTAATGGAGCCACAGTGTCCAAAGCAGTCCGACAGGTGGAATCAAACCAAGAGCTCAGTTCCTCAGTCTGGCTGCAAAAAGATCCGAGATCTGACAAATCTGGTCAAAGACTGTTGAAAAGTGCTCAGCAGTGGTGGAGTTGAAAACACGGCTGCGCTGAGCAACAGCACAAGGTTTAACGGAGACACATGCAAGAGGAACTTCAAACATCACAGGACTGTGGTCAGAAAACACAGCATCACAAATCTCTATTTTAAAACTAGAGAAGCCATGAGATAAAACAAGATCAAGTGTGTGTCCACGTTCATGTATGGGACCTGCCACCCATTGCACCAGATTAAACGAATCAATAAGGTTTAAAAAGCCCTTCGCCATAGGCATATCAGGACAACACACATGAATATTAAAATCACCAACAACAAGAATACGATCATATTTTGGCATGAATTCAGCCAAAAAGTCAGTAAAATCATCCAAAAAGTCATTATTGTATTTTGGAGGGCGATAAACCACCGCACACAACACTGTGTGAGCGCAGCCCAGCTCAAACACAGACAGTTCAAAGCTGGTAAGCGACGGGGTTGGTAGCTGTTTACATCTAAAATGACTTTTAAAGATAGTGGCTATTCCTCCTCCTCGGCCCAACAAACGCGGGGAATTAAAATAGCAGCAATCGCCAGGTAGAAGATCAGAGAAGATGCTGCACTCACCGGCGCTCAGCCACGTCTCACACACACAGAGAAAATCGAGTCCTTGGGATGTAAAAAAATCCTTCAAAATAAATGTTTTATTCGCTAGGGACCTAGCATTTACCAGGCCAAACCTGGCAGTAAAAGTCAAAGTCATTTATTGTCATTTCTACCACATGTGCAAGACATACAGAGAAACGAAACTGAGTTTCAGTACACACAATT
>SSNQ01034508.1:985036-1003876 GCA_006942095.1 Nothobranchius kuhntae | reverse complement strand
AGATGAGAGACAGACAGGACAGGAAATAGTTAAATAAAAACAAGAAAACAAAGCAAAGTGTTTTAAAGTAAAATGTAGGTAGATTTATCTCCTCTACACATTTTATAAAACAATAAGTTATACACACGTAAAAATGTGACTCAACATAATACATGTGACAGCCCCATCTAGTGACAGCTTTTGTTTCTGCACATACCTGTAGTTATCATCCATTTATCGTTATCGAGGTGTAATCCTCAATACCTCAATATATTGTGATATTGATTTTAGGCCATATCGCCCAGCCCTAGTCTGACGTCATCGGTGGCACAGATCTCCTGTCCTCTTTTTTAGAAATGTAAATATGGTCACCCTATTTTAGGCAGAAGACGATTGAAAACTCTCAGCCAATCAGAGAGTAGCAAAGGAGGAGGGGGCAGTTCCTGCCTTCTGACGGTTGTTAAAATGTCAGCTATGCTGCTAGTTTAAAGTGCAGAGAGCTCAGAAAGATCAGAAACAGCAGTATGTCATAGGCTCAATATTAGGCTTTTCATATTCATTTAAATGAGACTATTCATTACAATGAGCCAATCAGAGAGCAGCACTGTTTTCCCGTGTTTTTCCCTGCTGTTGGAGGCCTGCAGCTGTACTCCTGTTAATGAGAGAATCCTTTAAATCTGTCCTTCAGAAGTGAAATTGGACCTGTCAAATTTCTCATCACCATTTGAAAAGTACTGCACCAATTCAAAAAATTAAAAAAGGTTGAGCGGCAGAAGGCCTTGGTGGTCATCTGTACGAAGTCTTGTGTGCCTACCATGAAAGTTCTAGAAGATATGAGGAGAACATTTCAGCTGTCTGTCGGCCACAGGAGCCTTCTTTATTAGGGGGTTAAATGGAGGAAAGCTAGCACAGTCCTCCTTCTGAGGGTCATAGCACCAAACCCATAATACTTACAGAAAAACCGAAGACATTACCTTGAAGCTGACAAAGTAACCTACTGAATTGGAGAAAATCATTAGTGTACTATAAAAGATGTGGTCGGTGGAAGTTTTTGTTTCAAGATTTCATAAATCATGCAGCTGACAGTGCTTCCAGTCCTGCCCCAAGGCCGAGATCTGATTCTAGGGAAGTGTCTCCTGGAGCAGTTCGCGCCGCACTGAGTTCTGCACTTCATGCCCTGATGAAAGATCCATCGGCACTTGAGTCGGTTCTGTCCATCTCTTTGGCAGACCCTCCTCCACCTCCTGAACCTGCACGTGACATGGTTGTAGAAGCAGGTTGTGCAGAGGCGAAGCACGCCACAATGGCGCGTCCAATGACACCTGTGACCTCAGCGAGATCTGGTGTGGTCGCTTCCGTCAGCACTGGTCCTCTAGCATCCAAAGCACCTGCCACCAAACCCGGTGAGCCTGGCTCACCGGTCGGACTTCCGCTACGGTTTCTCCGCTATATCGACCGTAAGGGTCAGGGTCCTAATGAGAAACCTCACATTTCGGTGACCCTGGAGGGGGCGCTTGGCTGTGAGGGTATCTTGGACTCTGGTTCAGACTTCACCATCATGTCCAGTTCTCTTTGGGAGCATGTTCGCTTGGCTGCGGCTGGACAAGGTCGTGCCTTAAAGCTCACGCCCTGCGCCGTGAATATCTGTCCTTACTCCTCAGGCCAAATGATCTTGTCGAATGTGGTGTTCCTAAACTTCTCAGTGGGTGACATGTCCGTGAGCCATCCAGTGTCCAGCTGACGTCGAAGCTTTTCCTTTCCTGTTGGGGGAGGACCTGCTCCGACGCCTTAAGGCTGTCATTTCATTGGGTGATTGGACAATCCAAACTCGGTTGACTCAACTGACGCCCATGGCGCCTCTTGAGGACCACATTCCCTCTTTAGGTGTTGTTAACTACAACGGCGCCGCCAGACTGACCAGTCAATCCAGTACCTCTAAGGTCAGTGACATCCACAGTGTCTGCGTTGTCTCTGCAGCAGGACCACTTCACCCTGTGGTGGGAAAACCACCTAACCTAGGGGGAGTTGACGGTTGCAGTGACACACCACCTGAGACTCCGCACCTTGCGGTGGGAACACCACCTGCCAAAGGGGGGGTTGATGGTGGCGCTGAGACTCCAGCTGAAGCCCAGCACCTTGCGGTGTGGACCCCACCTGCCGAAGGGGGGGCTGATGACGTCACTGATCCTACACCACTACTGGTTGACCTGATCTCTCTGATGGCACCTGCGCGTTGACCGAGGGCCTTCCCAAGCGCAGACCTGCGCCAAACCCTCGTAAGGCCGCGTCGCCTGCCTACAGTCAATCACTTTCTGGGTTTCAGTTTTCAGGACTGACAAAATATGTTTTGTTAGTTGCGTGTGTCTGTCTGATGTCAACCGCAGCTGAGCTTCATTCTCAGCCTCCTCTAACGCGTCTGTACGAACCTGGGCCCTCTTCGGGTATCACGCTCCAAGACCGCCCAGGTCACACAAAAGATTTTTGTTAAATTTGACCCCGCTATGGCGTGTACTGGCAAGATGATGAATGCCTTCGGCAACCTCTCGGAAACCGGAGCCCACTGGACTAGTACCCTGACGCAGCACTCAGAAGCTGACGTCTATCACATACCATTCCAGGCGCATAAATTCACGGTTTCGAACAATGATTTTTCAGGTACCAGCATTAGAGTGACGCGTTTCCTGGACGGATTTTTCTTGGTAGCTAAAACAATTGGCTCTCTTTTAAATTTCGGATTCTCTTCAGTTAAATCTATCGAGATTAATACAGTTCATCGCCATATTGATGAGCTTAACAGAAAATATCCGGCCCTGCGTAAGCAGGTACTGCAACAACGGCATGCTTTAAGACAGCTGGGTACATCTGAACGCCAGACTATGGTGGTACTCAACACTCATAGCGACATTTTGCGTAAAACAACTTCCGCTGTGAACGAATTGCGTTCTTTCGTGAATGTTGATTATGCTCATACACAGATGCTGACCGCTTGCCTGTCCGACTACAGTCGGGAAGTGAGCGCCTCGGTTGACACCCTCCTCATGGGGAGGATCCCTCCGTACCTCGTGTCCCTTACCATGGTCCGGTCTGCGGTTGCTCGAGTAACATCGAAGGACCCGATGGCCCTTCAGACTCACTTGGCTTTCTCGTTGGGCAGTGCTATCCCGTTACGTGTCAATCCAGATGCTAGAGAGCTAGCTTTCATTTTCAACTTACCTATTGTATCTCCAGATGACATCTGCAGATTAAGAGTTGTGGTAAATGTAGGTAATTGGGTTGACGACACTCATGTCAAGTTACATATGCCTCCGGACTTCGCATTCCATGAGGACACACCGCACGTCCGGTTGGTTCCGGATATGCGGGTCTGTTCTCTCACACGTGGCCTACACTTCTTGTGTCCAGGCACACCTTTTCTGCGTGGCGGTGCCACTGGTGTGTGTGGCATTGATGAGTTGTCGGGAGATTCTAAATGTCCTATGACTGTGACTCCACCTTCACATGTGGTTCAAACTACGGCTGTTGTGGTTGGTGATCGTTGGTTAGTTAATACCCCTGCTCATGAAGCGGATGTTTTCTATGACCGTCACGGTGTGTCCACGTGTGTTGTGCTTCCGTCCCAAACCCTATGGGTGTCAATTCCACGTAGTGCTACGGTCCATGTAGGTGAGGTCTCTCTATATTACTTGGATCCTGGTGAGCATAAGTCTGTTGTGGAGTTTTCTCCTTTTTATGATAACATCTCCTTTGCTCTTTCTCCAGCTACGGTGGATCATGTTACATTCAATGGTTTGACCATGGTTCGGGTGGGTGTGGTGAACAGAGTGCTGCGTGAGCTGTCGGCAGATCCTGGTCTCAGGTTTCAACCAGTGTCTTACTCATGGCCCTGTCGTCTTATTCACTGCATGCCTAAACCTTTGCTTGTCTTTGGGGTTGTCATTGCTCCTGTTCTGTCACTTCTCCGCACGGTTGACCTCTCTGGGGGACTCGGTTCGCAATGTCGGTGGCCGCCTATCTCGAGCTCTCGTGCCGGTTGTTCGTGAAGCCCCGGCTGCCCAGGTGCCTCCACCTGCGCCGGCCGGTCCTGAACCTCCACCTGCACCTCCTGTGCCTCCTGTTAGACCTTCGAATTCAAAACGGGGTGATCTCAATTGTCCAGATTCGTCTGTCCCATAGTCCTCTGTTTCGAGTTACACAAGTTTGTTTGTGTTTGTGTGTGTGCATGGTTGTACTTCCTGTCTATACATGGCGTGCAGACTTGGGTGACTTGAGATGGTCATGCTGTGGGTTCCTGAAGCTCTGTAATGATTGTCTTAACAGTTAAGGGGAGTATTCCACAAACTGTTGTGTTTGTCCAAATTCCGTTTTTATTTTTATTTACTAATCTCTGATTCCTTATGGGGTATATTCACATTTAGGTTGATTACTAACATCACTGATTTACAGTTTATATTATTACTTCTTTTAAAAATATATTCATAGATATGCGTTTCTGCTTTGTTTCTTTACAGCTGATTCCTTTTTGTCATTTCTATTGTGATCTCCTTTATTTTGATTTTTGCCAGTTATGGGCTACAGATTATTTTGCCCTTCTGTTTTCATAACTTTTTTTGTTCAGAAGCATTGATTTTCCCTCACATATATTATAGGGCTTTGTTAATTTCATTCTTTTTGCAACATTTTTCCAGTACACGTAGTTTCCTGCATCCATTTCTTTCACCTGGAATCTGTTCACATAATTTACTTTCACATAGCACATTTAGGTACACATAGTGCTAGGTTTCTTTTCATTTGTTATTTTACATCAGATGTGATCTATGTGTGTCTACATTCATGTGCCCTGCATGTGTGCTCTTCTCTCCTGAGTTTCGCCAGTGGTCCTCGCTCCTGAGAGGACCTCTCTGCTTTTTTACCTGATTCTGCTGCCTGTGGTCCCGGTTCGTTTGGGTCTGGACGTCCTTTGGTTCCTGCCATGGCTGCTGGAGTTCTGCGGTCCGCCTGGGACCTGGTCCTGTCCCTGCTCGTCTGCTTACTGCCGAAGGATTTCGCTAAGTGGAATTATTATCGCCTGTTTGAAATTATTTCTTCAAGTTTGGGAGTACCATTGACTATTCTCCGGTGTGGGGGTTTGCCTTTCCTCACTCCTGATGCCTCTGCCTGGGAACTAACCTTTTCCTCCCTCGACTGAGTCCTCGGGGCCTCTGGAATTTTTCAACGACCCGTGGTTTCTGCCAGGTCCCCGTGTCCTTGAAAAGGGGAGACATGTAATGCCCAGAAATGGTCAGTTTTTCATGTACAGCTTGACACATTCAGTATCTGGTAGTATGGAGACAGGAGTCTAGATTTGGGGCCTTTAATCTGCCGGATCCTGCCATTCCATCAGCTGGAGTCCGGGCCTCTCTGCAGCTCGGAACACATGATAACATGTTGTCAACAAACTGTTCCCTTCTCAAGGTCCTTCTGTGCCAAGCCTGCCTGCTTATCTAGGCCAGACTGGACTGTTACAAGAGTGACTGTTTCAGCTTATATAGGATAATCATTCGTGAAAAAATAATAATAATGTCTTCATTAATCTGTGCTTAAACCAGTAAGGTTGATTGCTCTGTGCTTGAACTACTGAAAGTTTGAAATGAAATGAATTATTACATTGAATGATTTATGTATATGATAATAATAAAGTTTGATATGACAAGGCGATCATCACCTACACCCAGACACAAGGTTCACTAGAGATAAATTAAAGTTAAATTAAACTCATGATACACAGATATTTCCTTACCCTAAATCAGAGCATCCAGTATCTCAAAGAAGGCGTGATGTTCTGAGGCTCTTGGTAATATCCCTTAACACGGCACATTCCGATTGGACAAGAATTCATAATATGAGAACATTAAAACAGAGCTCACGAGACAGTGACTCAGTTCTAGAGAACGCTACGGAACGGCCGTCGGAGCGAAACCTCTATAACCCTGAGCATTTTTGGCAAGCTGTCAAAACCCTGCTAAAAGCTGCCTACCGCTGGCACAGCAAACGCTTCCTGCAGAACAAAGCTGATGCTGTTCCGACTCCCTAAGAGTCCTTCTAGACGAAACGGTTCCATCCATCTGTTGTGACCCGGAAACATCTCTGGACTGGAGAGTCGGTGCTGCGGTTATTCTACAACCTCGGTGCCCAGAGGTCATCCGACCTCCCTGACCTTCGGATCCACGAAGAGGGTCTTCCCAATAGGGTGAGGTAGACACACAGATGGCGTCTGATGCCTTTTTGATAACAACCAACTTCACAGCGTAATGCAAACCAAATCTTTCCTTTTTACACCCAGAACTCAGTTCTCCTAGATACAAAAGTTCTGATAACATCACATTCACACATAGTCACCATACATCACATCCCATCCACCTAGATCCATCCATCCACAGTAATGTTAGGTAACTTGTCATGTTTTTAATTGTTTGGAAAATAAATTCTTACTTTTTATAAACCCGACTCTTTTCTTGAATCAATACAAAGTGTCCTGCAATTCCTGAATAAGCAAAGCATTTTAAATCTTCTGGTTAAACATTAAAGACCAATCCGACTGGATTTCCATATTCATATGGAAATTCACATCACATTGGTCAAAGTGTAGAGTAGTATATTAAGCTTTCAAAGCACCCAAATACATATAATTACTCCCTCTACACCTGTCTTAGTCCACGCTATCAGCAATATTTTAATTGGTTTGTGTGTGTGTGTGTGTGTGTGTGTTTACCATGTTTTTGCAACTTCCCTTTGCTGTTATTGCCTTTCTTTAAAATAACATGCAGTGCATGGTGGCCTAAGTGAATGCTTTCAATTTTGTTATACCTTTGGGCACAACGACGATATTAATAATAAAAAAATTAAATCAAGGAACGGCTCATAAGAAGTGACATCTCCCAATTGGGGCCGAAAAAGTTTAGCATCACACTTTATGCCCTATATATGAATAAATATCAGCAAGACCATATTAATATTTCTTACGTGTTCCAAACACAATTAAAACTACAATTAAATAAATCATAAGAAATTGCACTGCATGAAGAAAAGAAAGAAAGAAAAATCAACTTTTTTACTGCTAGGTCTTCTTGTTGGTAGAAAGCAGGCAGGCAGTAACTATCCATATGAACTTTATTACAGCATGATAAACAAGCATACGCGCTGCTTTCATCTTAAGATAGGGTGAGAAGCTCGGTCATCTGGGAGGGGCCCAGAGTAGATCCGCTGCTCCTCCGCATCAAGAGGAGCCAGTTGAGGTGGCTCCGGCATCTGATGAGGATGCCTCCTTGGTGAGGTTTTCGGGGCACGTCCAACCAGGAAGAGACCTAAAGAGAGACCCAGGACAAGCTGGAGAGACTATGTCTCTCAGGTGTCCAGGGAACGCCTTGGGATTCCTCTGGAGGAGGTGGCCCAAGAGGCTGGGAAGCGGAAGTGTGGGCCTCCCTGCTTAGGCTACTGTGCCCGCGACCCGATCCCGTATAAGCAGCCAAAAATGGATGGATGGCGGAGCAAGAGTGCAAAAGGGGTGTGGCCACAAGAGACTCAGGGCACCCTACACACTTGCGCCCCTGGCTGGGAAGGTGCAAGGGTGGAAGTGCCAATATTGGGACTGGGTCATATATTAGCGTACGCACCTGCAGACTGAAACTTTGTTCTCTTCAAGTCAGGTGTGTTGAAGCAGGGAAACAACTAAAATATGCAGAATAGTGCCCCCCCCCCCCCCCCCCCCCCCCCCAGAGATGGGCCCCCCTGGTCTATGACACTAATGCAGCGCAACAGTTTGTCAGTGAGGGAGCCCCTCTGTTCTTCTCAGCTTCATCTTTCATGGAGTGGACCTTTTGAGTTACTGTTACACGTATCTTCAGGTATTTTCACATTTTTCTTTGCTAAAGTGCTGTGTGTGTGTGTGTGTGTGTGTGTGTGTGTGTGTGTGGTCCCTGCACTCTTCTTACCTCTGCAGCAGCTACTCTTCAGCTCAGCCTTTCACTTCATAACAACGTGCTGTAAGGCAAGTTAAATGCAAAAGTAGCTTTTCCTTATAATAAAGCTTCCTTCAGTCATGCTGCCAAACACATCCTTGTTGAAATGAGGTTATAGTTGACTCTCCTCCTGTTCACCACATAGATCACACTCCTTTACATACTTTCATAACACTGATTTTATGTTTATTTATTTATGTTTATTTATTTGGAAGATGTTTTTATCCAAAGCAACGTAAAACCTATAGGGCATGTCGTGATCTGTGAGGGAAACCGGAGCACCCGGAGGAAAACCACACATGCATGGGGTGAACATGCAAACTCCTCCAGTCGAGTTTCAAACCTGCAACCTTCTTGCCGTGGGGCAACAGTGCTAACAACTGCGCAGCCCATTTGTCTGGGTTCCTGGATCCATCTTTAATCTTGTAAACATTCTCCAATTATCGATGTAAATTCTGGTGTTCACCTTTGATCCTGTTTGTTTGTCTTTGCTCTTATTTTCTCATCATCAGTTTTCTCTTCTTTTAAATGCTCAAATGTAATTGTGTGTGTGTCTTGCACTACCTCCTCAGCCAGGTACAACAAAGGCTATAAAAACATAAAATTACTACAAACATGTTTTATAGAATCAAAAGAATTGCTTATAATTGTTTTTTCTCCTTTACAATACAGTTTTTTCTGTTTACACCTTCTTGTTGTAATGTTACTAGATAGCCACTAGAGGGCAGCAGCTGTATAACAGAAGTAGAAGCCAAAAATCAAAAATGTACCAAATATTTGCTAATTGCCTTACATGTCTACCATATCACCTTGTTTACATTATTTATTTTCTTTCCTAATCACAATATTTGAATGTGTTTTGTAATAATGGATCCATGAGGACATTTTACTTTTACAGCATCTGTTGGTAACTTGGGTCTCTGATGATTTTTCTGCTTGAACACGAGAAAACGGATCATGTTTGTCTTTGGGACAATTTTTTTTTATTTTTCTTAAAATGAAAGCCCTCATCCTCCTTTCATCTCTCCTGTAACGTGTCATTCACCTGATTTGGGCCCAGTTCTGAAGCTTCTGGTCCATTCCGCGTCCTGTTTCAGCAACACCCTTCATAAAAGCCCCCTGAATCAACTCTAGACGGTTGTTTCTACTGAGGTGAAACTTTATTCGTGTCTGGATGTTGTGTAGAGATTCCATCAGAGGATTTAGATTTAGTTTAAACTTTTTTGGCTAAATAAATTTGAACATCATCAGCAAAGCTGTGGATTAGTGAGCATGACCCAAACATGAAATAATCTGTACTGCATGCTTTTATTTTGTTAGTGTTAACTAATCACTTCCTCTCTAGATTAACCAGTCAGTCGATGGGATTCCCAGATTAGCCACAGCTGCACGTCTTCTGAGGCCTGAAGAACGAACCAGTAGCCACGAGACATTCAGCAAACAATCACACTCTGACAAAAACATTAGCATCCAACCTAGCATGGCTCATGCATGTGACCCAGGTTCATGCATGTAAGAAACAGAGGCTAAAAGAAACATTTAAATATTGGTAGTCTTTATTTCCACAAGACTAAGAAAAGTTGTATAATATACATTTGTTTCTTACAATTTAACATCTATTTCATCTCGTCTTCTCCAACACATTTAGGAACATACTCTGGTGTGTGTGTTAAGGCCTCTTTTAGAGACATCTAAAAATGGCTGCTCTCTATATACACATTTCATTCTTTTTTCAGTCAGTCTCTCTTTCCTCAGCAGGGTGAGTCCTTTCAGTTCCTGTGGGCCAAAGGCAGGTGGAGAGAATTCACCGCCTCGTCAACTCAACTATTAAGGCAAAAGGCACCGATGGAACAAACATCCAGCGGCCGGACCTCCCGCTGGTCGGAAAACGCCGCTGCCTTGGCCTGCAAGCAAAGACATTCACCATCGTCACCCGAACGGCTTCCCCCGTTGCTCAGGATGCAGCTTCAGTTCCTCCGAGGTGACACAAACACACGCACGAACCCTTTGTAGAAATGTTTGTGGAACGAATCAAAAACAGGAGACTGAGGCGGTGACGCCAGCAGCTCCTGAAGCACAGCTCTGTGGTTTAAACTTGGGGCTTCAGTACTTACATGGTTTGCATAGATGTTTCAGATCCTTTTTTCTTTCCGAGAACTGCCACAAATGCAGATTTGAACATTTTTTAAAAATGTAACTATTTAGAGCTCCAAAAATAATCATACTGAGAAATTCAACTCTTAAAGCCACAATGTGCTCATTAAAGTCCGTTTGTGATAATGTGATAAAAGACTCAAACATAAGTTGGTGCTCAGAAGCTACAGGAGGTTGTTTTAGATCAGAAAAGCCAAAAGAAGTCACTTACAGACCTGATCATCACAATATGTCATTAAGGCAATCTGCCACCTGGAGCCTTTTTCAGTTTTAACCATGAAAAGCTGCTAACATTGTACCAAAGACAGAAGGGAGTGGGTAGGTTGGATGATCGGGGAGGTGGAGCAGTGTGCTCTGGGATGGGGATGTCTGGAATCTGAGCACAACGCTTCCCTAGACCAGTGAAAGTACCAAAAGTTTAACTTCATACCAAAAACAGCTCCTCAGTGTAAAACCCTGTAACAGAACCCTGCTGCTGCTTCTCTGGTTTTTATGTGAAATGCGTCAAACCTCTATCTTCACTTACAAGGGCCTTTGCTTTCACCTGGGGTCATGACAGGGTTAACCCCAGCCACGAGTCCACGTCTATCAGACACCATCAGAGAGCACGCGTCAGGTATGACCTCACTGTTAAACCGTTTAAGCTGAGGGAATTAAATTACACGGGGAGGAAAATGAAAAGGTGGGGTGTTCTAATGCTCATGTGCTGGTGGTGCCTTCAGTGTCCTGAACGCTGAAAACGGATGAGTCCATCTGAGGGTCAAGCACCTGTGTTGTAACTGATCTGGCTGTATTTCTGAGAGAGGAGCTCAGATGAAAGGCTCCTCCAGTCCTTGATGGTTTTCAGTCACACCTGTAGAAAAACCAGCAACCTTGTTTCTTTATCTGAAATAGTAACAGCAACAGAAAAGGGTTTGTACTGATCTGATTTTGGACTAGAGGAGAGAACATCCTCAGAAATACAAAGACATCCCAAAACAGGTCGAGTTTTCATCTAAATGCTTCTCAGATGGTGATCATCCATAAAAAAGGCACAATCATATGACCGAACTGCCAGGATGAGACATTTTCTGTTGGTTCTGCTGCAGCAGAACCACGGGGAGCCTTCTATCTGGGGGGACAGGTGGAGTTCTCCGTTTCCGTACGCTGATGTCCTTACAAACATACAAATAGTTAATAGTGAAGTTACTGTAATATCAAGAAGAGTCTTCCCACCCCCCCAAACAGTGGACAGTCCGAGTCCCAAAAGCAGTCTCTCTAAAGTCTCTGACGGTGTTCCCATTCCTTCTGATTACTCTGACGGTCTCTTCCTCTCCGCCATGATACTTTTATCTCCAGTGAGGGGCGAGCAGAGCCAGGCCCAGCCCGCAGAGCACCAGCGCCATGCTTCCCTTCAGGACGGCCCCGGCCCCTCCTGGACTCTTCTGCTCCGTCCGGACTTTGGATAACCTGGTGTTTGGTGTGGTGGGGAAGTACATGTCGTCTGTTTGGGAGGTGGTGTCACTGCCGCTGCCGCTCTCCTCTCCTCCGCTGCCCTCCACATCTGCAACAGAAAACATCAGAAAGAACGGATGTCAGAGACGGGTCACAGACCTCTTAGAGATCGATTAGAGACAGGTCAGAGAAAGATTAGAGACAAATCAGAGACGGGTCACAGACCAGTTAGAGATAGACTAGAGACAGATCAGAGATGTGTCACAGACCAGTTAGAGATAGATTAGAGACAGATCAGAGACGGGTCACAGACGAGTTAGAGATAGATTAGAGATAGATAAGAGACAGGTCACAGACCAATTAGAGATGGGTTAGAGACAGGTCAGAGGTGAGTTAAGAGACTGGTCACAGACCAGTTAGAGATAGATTAGAGACAGATCAGACACGGGTCACTGACCAGTTAGAGATGGATTAGAGACAGATTAGAGATGGGTCACAGACGAGTTAGAGATAGATTAGAGACAGATCAGAGACGGGTCACAGACGAGTTAGAAATAGAGACAGATCAGAGACGGGTCACAGAAGAGTTAGAGATAGATTAGAGACAGATCAGAGACGGGTCACAGACAAGTTAGAGATAGATTAAAGACAGATCAGAGACGGGTCACAGACGAGTTAGAGATAGATTAAAGACAGATCAGAGATGGGTCACAGACCAGTTAGAGATGGGTTAGAGACAGGTCAGAGATGAGTTAGAGACTGGACACAGACCTGTTAAGAGATAGATTAGAAACAGATCAGAGAAGTGTCACAGATGAGTAAGAGATAGATTAGAGACAGATCAGAGATGGGTCACAGATGAATTAGAGACAGATCAGAGATGGGTCACAGACGAATTAGAGACAGATCAGAGACGGGTCACAGGCACATTAGAGATGGGTTAGAGACAGGTCAGAGATGAGTTAGAGACTGGTCACAGACCAGTTAGAGACAGATTAGAGACAGATCAGAGACGGGTCACAGACACATTAGAGATGGGTTAGAGACAGATCAGAGACGGGTCACAGACCAGTTAGTGATAGATTAGAGGCAGATCAGAGACGTGTCGCAGACCAGTTAAGAGACAGATTAGAGACAGATCAGAGACGGGTCACAGATGAGTTAGAGATAGATTAGACACAGGTCACAGACGAGTTAGAGATAGATCAGAGACGGGTCACAGACCAGTTAGAGATCGATTAGAGACAGATCAGAGACGTGTCACAGACCAGTTAGAGATAGATTAGAGATAGATCAGAGACAGGTCACAGACCAATTAGAGATGGGTTAGAGACAGGTCAGAGATGAGTTAGAGACTGGTCACAGACCAGTTAGAGACAGATTAGAGACAGATCAGAGACGGGTCACAGACACATTAGAGATGGGTTAGAGACAGGTCAGAGACAGATCAGAGACGGGTCACAGACCAGTTAGTGATAGATTAGATACAGATCAGAGACGTGTCACAGACAAGTTAAGAAACAGATTAGAGACAGATCAGAGACGGGTCACAGATGAGTTAGAGATAGATTAGAGACAGGTCACAGACGAGTTAGAGATAGATTAGAGATAGATCAGAGACGGGTCAAAGACCAGTTAGAGATAGATTAGAGACAGATCAGAGACGTGTCACAGACCAGTTAGAGATAGATCAGAGACAGATCACAGACCAATTAGAGATGGGCTAGAGACAGGTCAGAGATGAGTTAGAGACTGGTCACAGACCAGTTAGAGACAGATTAGAGACAGATCAGAGATGAGTCACAGACAAGTTAGAGATGGGTTAGAGATAGGTCAGAGACGAGTCACAGACAAGTTAGAGATGGGTCAGAAATGACTCAGATGGTTCAGAGATGAGTTAGAGACAACTCAGAGATGGGTCAGACAGTACTCAAAGACGAGTCAAAGATAGGTCATAGACTGGTCAAATTGGTGTTGTTTGTTCTGGATTCTCACCAATATCAAACGAGATGTCATTGCCGCTGTGTGCGGCTTTGAGCCAGCTCGTCATTTCCTTCAAAATGGCAATCTGACTGCGAATGACCGTGTCTGGTTTAGTGATGTCCACCTCCACGTCTGGGTTGGACACCTGATTGGCCAGCCCGTTGCCCATAACGAGTGACTCGTACCTGAGCAGAACGAGGGTTTGATATCAGACTCACAGAAACAGGTTCTATGTAGACATGTGGGCGGGGTTCTGGTCTCACCTGCTTTTGGCGGTCCCATTCCAGCACTCGTCACCAGGTGCAATCCTCTCACCTGCACACACCGTCTCCGGCAACGTTGACCAGAACTTCTTTGCGTGTTTTAACTTCTTTTTCACTTCACCTGTCTGAGCAGCACAGAAAGAACTAGTTAAACAACAAACAAACCAGAACTAACGATTTTATGTGGTGCTTTGCTCCCAGAGTCCTCACCAGTCGGTCTAAACTGGTACCAGCAGCAGTAGTGGGTCTTGCTTCTGGACTGTAGGGACGGAATCGACCAGTAAAGACAGTTTCTTTTACGGATCGTGCAGATCGAGAGATCGGCTTTAGTTTTGGCGTCCCACATCCCTGGAATACCTGTTGAGAGCGCAGCAGGGATTGGAGCTTCGGGTCAAAGGAACATTTATCAATGTCACAAAGTGAAATGCTACAGACCTTCTGAGACACCTGCATGCTGTTCTCCTGCATGTTCATGATAGCCTCTGATATCTTAACATCAATGGGGTCCATCACAGACTCAAAGTTAAAGGGACCTTCAAGTCTCTCAGCCAGACTCAGCATTGCACCTGCAAGGCAAAAATCAGAGTTTTAAACCCCATCCATGTTCATGCTGTGGTGGTGTTATTACAGACGACCACTAGAGGGAGGCACTTCCTAACCAGTCAGTGGAAGAGACACATGGATCAGAGTAAAGAATGTGTGCACCAGCCTAGATGTAATGGAACAGATCAGAGTTAGTGTTTACATAAAACACCAGCAGCCAACAACACGGACTTGCATAACAAACTAAAGAATGAGGGACGTGTTTCTACACGGCTTTTGACAACAGAGACGTCCTTTTGTCTGCTTCAGCTGCCAAGCTGCACAACATTGTAACTCGTTACATTCCGACAGCGGTAAAAAGGGATTAGATCAGATAAAACTGAGAAAATAATCGACACAGAAGATCTGTTGTTGAACACGGATGAAGTCTCACTTTTATGCTATGGCGTTCCACCATGATGCTTTTTAGTTATAGTTTTAGATCATTGAACCTGTTTGTTGCCTCTTTTGCTCTGGCTTTTATTAGTTTTTATGGAAGGTTCATTGTTGTTTTGATATGTCTTTTGTTTTTGTTGGGCCAATAAGGAGTAAAGAAATTCAGGAAAAACGAGGACACATTAGGAGTATCCTTCGTATTTGGATAGTCTTGTCTCTTCCTTGTGATGTAATTGGCCCTGAAATGTGACCCTGCAGGTGGCCTTCTTTACTCGTTCACCTACCGAGGAAGTTGTTCCACTCGGCGTCCAGATCAGCCTGGTTAGCCAAACAGCCCCGCATCACATTCAGACAGTAATTCTGACAGGGCTTCAGGGCCACCTGGCCTGAGCAGTAGGGACAGTACAACATCTTCATGGTCGCCCGGACGCAGCTGGGAGACGCGCTGACCTGGAGGAGGCAGGGGGACGTTAGCAGCCTGTTTTTGTTCAACCACAGAAAAACACTCATCCTACAGTCATGGACACATTCCTGTTCTCTGGAAAAGGAAAAAAATGGCTGACCATTATTTTTATAAGCAACCAAACAGTATAATCTAATCAGCAGTGAATCACTCATGGAAAAACATGTCAAACCAGAGGAGACAATGAGGTTTATGTTAGCAGGGACTGTGTACTGAAACCACAGCTGGCTTCTTCCACGAACCGTATGAAGTCAGACTCGGAGGGAACAAACGTGTGGAGGGGCAAAGTTAGCAACACTTAAAAATAAATACCACTTACCGTGGAAACCTTATTGATCACATCTGGCATCAGGGAGAGGCCGCGCACAAAGGTGCGTGCAGCCACGAAGGCCCGGGTCAGCTGGATGCGGAGCTTACGAGGGACGTCGCCGAAGGGCTGCAGCTGCTCCGTGTGCTGGCTCACGCACTCCATGTAGGCGTCGCTGAAGTCGTACTGCACGTTGACCAGCCGGAACATCCTCTCCAGGAGGTCGTCCCAGAAGTCCGACAGCATGGAGTCCAGGTTGACGGCAGCGCTGCCCGACACGTAGTACTGCGTCAGGGACTTGAAGAAGTCCCTGAACAGCGCCGCGTTCTGGACGTACATCATGCCGTAGGTCCGAACAAACATGTTGTTGAGCGAGTCCTCTGCGTTTTTCAGAAGCTCACGGAAAAACTCTGAGGAGAGAAGATGAGAGGATTCAGGAGAAAAGTGGACGATAAGATTTGTTACATCCAACATGACCTTTTAGAGATGACTCTGCATGACCTGTTGCTTGGTGAATCACCTGCACGGCACAGGGTCGGGTTCCAGATGACTAACTCTAACGAGGAGGTCAGTACTGGAACGAGGTTTGAATATTTTACACAGAAAGGTCTCTTAATGAGGGCTGGACCGAAAGAGGGGACGGGTGGTACGGGTGGAGCTGGGGCTACTGCTCCTTCCATTCAGAGCTGGTGTCTCTCCACATTAATGTGTTCAGACGTCCACCGCCGTCTTCTCCTGTCACATTCCATTGGCTCTCCTCTCTGCCAACTTCTCTTGGACTGTCCTTCACGAGCATTTTCAATAGGATTACTGAATAGTCCCCCCCCCCACACACACACACACACACACACACTGACCCTTGTGGACAAAACTTGTCTCCCTGCAGTGTCTCTGGGCGCCCACTGTGGGACTTTGAACTGTAAAGTTCCCATGCTCTCACTAAATGCTTTCTGCCACCAGTACACACACACACACACACACACACACACACACACACACACACCTCAAGTAGTGCTGTCACTTCTACTTCAGACTGACACATTAAAAAGGAAAAATGAGGGGGGGGGGTAAATTGTGGGATTCTTACTCCAAACCCCCACTGAGTCTCCAAGTATACCGGAAACACTGCACCCCCCTCATTTACCTCACCACCATCACTGACCCAACACACACACACGCAGAGCGCCACTAAGTTCCACGCTCCACTGACAGAGATTAAAACAAACTGGTCCACCCCCACCACTGGAATGTCACGGCACACACAAGTTGAAAGTCAGTGAATAGAGACTGAGGAAGAGGAGGAGGAGGAAGAGCGGGCATGAAGGACAACTCTCAACGTCAATTTCCTTTTAACATCCAACTCAAGCAGAAATACCCCTGTGTGTATGAGTGTTGCAGGGTGTGTGTGTGTGTGTATGAGTGTTGCAGGGTGTGTGTGCGTGTGTATGAGTGATGCAGGGTGTGTGTGTGTGTGTATGAGTGTTGCAGGGTGTGTGTGCGTGTGTATGAGTGATGCAGGGTGTGTATGAGTGTTACAGGGTGTGTTTTAGCATTACAGTGTGTGTGTGTGTGTGTGTGTGTGTGTGTGAGCGTTACAGGGTGTGTATGTGAGCATTACAGGGTGTGTGTGTGAGCGTTACAGGGTGTGTGTGTGTGTGAGGTACAGGGTGTGTGTGTGAGCGCTACAGGGTGTGTGTGAGCGCTACAGGGTGTGTGTGAGCGTTACAGGGTGTGTGTGTGGGTGTGTGTGTGGTACAGGGTGTGTGTGTGAGCGTTACAGGGTGTGTGTGTGTGTGAGCGTTACAGGGTGTGTATGTGTGTGTGTGTGTGTGTGTGTGTGTGTGTGTGTGTGTGTGTGTGTGTGTGTGTGTGTGAGTGTGAGGGGAGGGGGTGTGTGTGTGTGAGCGTTACAGGGTGTGTGTGTGAGCGTTACAGGGTGTGTGTGTGAGCGTTACAGGGTGTGTGTGTGTGTGAGCGCTACAGGGTGTGTGTGAGCGCTACAGGGTGTGTGTGTGAGCGTTACAGGGTGTGTGTGAGGTACAGGGTGTGTGTGAGCGTTACAGGGTGTGTGTGTGTCTGAGCGTTACAGGGTGTGTGTGTGAGCGTTGCAGGGTGTGTGTGTGTGTGTATGAGTGTTGCAGGGTGTGTGTGTGTGTGTGAGTGATGCAGGGTGTGTGTGCGTGTGTATGAGTGATGCAGGGTGTGTATGAGTGTTACAGGGTGTGTTTTAGCATTACAGTGTGTGTGTGTGTGTGTGAGAGTGTGTGTGAGCGTTACAGGGTGTGTATGTGTGTGAGCGTTACAGGGTGTGTGTGTGAGCGTTACAGGGTGTGTGTGTGTGTGTATGAGTGTTGCAGGGTGTGTGTGTGTGTGTATGAGTGTTACAGGGTGTGTGTGTGAGCGCTACAGGGTGTGTGTGAGCGCTACAGGGTGTGTGTGAGCGCTACAGGGTGTGTGTGAGCGTTACAGGGTGTGTGAGCGTTACAGGATGTGTGTGTGTGTGAGCGTTACAGGGTGTGTGTGTGTGTGAGCGTTACAGGGTGTGTGTGTGAGCGTTACAGGGTGTGTGTGTGTGTGAGCGTTAGAGGGTGTGTGTGTGTGCGTGAGCGCTACAGGGTGTGTGTGAGCGTTACAGGGTGTGTGTGTGAGCGTTACAGGGTGTGTGTGTGTGTGAGCGTTACAGGGTGTGTATGAGGTACAGGGTGTGTGTGAGCGTTACAGGGTGTGTGTGAGGTACAGGGTGTGTGTGTGAGCGCTACAGGGTGTGTGTGAGCGCTACAGGGTGTGTGTGAGCGTTACAGGGTGTGTGTGTGTGTGAGCGTTACAGGGTGTGTGTGTGAGCGTTACAGGGTGTGTGTGTGTGTGAGCGATACAGGGTGTGTGTGAGCGTTACAGGGTGTGTGTGAGGTACAGGGTGTGTGTGTGAGCGCTACAGGGTGTGTGTGAGCGCTACAGGGTGTGTGAGCGTTACAGGGTGTGTGTGTGTGTGAGCGTTACAGGGTGTGTGTGTGAGCGTTACAGGGTGTGTGTGTGTGTGAGCGTTACAGGGTGTGTGTGTGTGTGAGTGTGTGTGTGTGTGTGTGTGTGTGTGAGCGTTACAGGGTGTGTGTGTGTGTGAGCGTTACAGGGTGTGTGTGTGAGCGTTACAGGGTGTGTGTGTGTATGAGCGTTACAGGGTGTGTTTTAGCATTACAGGGTGGGTGTGTGTGTGTGTGTGTGTGTGTGTGTGTGTGGTGTGTGTGAGCGTTACAGGGTGTGTGTGTGTGTGAGCGTTACAGGGTGTGT
>SSNQ01034508.1:962536-977536 GCA_006942095.1 Nothobranchius kuhntae | reverse complement strand
ATGTGTGTGTGTGTGTGTGTGTGTGTGTGTGTGTGTGTGTGTGTGTGTGTGTGTGTGTGAGCGTTACAGGGTGTGTATGAGGTTACAGGGTGTGTGTGAGCGCTACAGGGTGTGTGTGAGCGTTACAGGGTGTGTGTGTGTCTGAGCGTTACAGGGTGTGTGTGTGAGCGTTACAGGGGTGTGTGTGTGTGTGAGCGTTACAGGGTGTGTGTGTGTGTGTGTGAGGTAGCAGTGAGGCCTTCAGGCCCCAGCCGAAGGGTTTCAGCAGCATTACTCAGGCATGCTGCGTTGTCATTAAAAATCCGTTTATGACACACAGCCGCCTGCCAAGAGGCCAAAGAGCTGAATACACATCAGATTTTTCCATTAAAACCGTGTTTGTCACTCAGCCAGCAGAGTGAGAGAATATGGGTGAAGGGTTAGAGGGAAGAGGGAGAGGAGGAGGAGGGTGAATCTGGCCTCTGAGGATCACTTTTCCTCCTTCACACAACCTCCACTGTCACCGTTTCAGCAGAGAAAGCCTTTACTACGGGCAGAAATCTGAGGTCCAATCCATCACAGGAAAAGAAGAGTCGACCCATCTCCTCCCACTCCCCCCTCCCACTTCCTCCATCCCCCTTTCACCCCCACACCACCCACCAGTGGCCTTATAAACTCTGCTCCTCCCAATCCCAGCCCAGCCAGTAATTGCATCCTATTTGTGCCAATTAGTCGCTGAGCTTCTTTCCCCTCTTTTCTTATGGGATGGGACTGCATCCCTCCTGCTGCTGGAACTGGCTGCTTCATATGGACGTCTCTTGTTGTGTGTGTCTGGAGGCAAAAAAAGAGGGGGTCCTAATCCAAGTGCTTAATTCCCAGACATGGACTTGCACTGCTGGACCGGGTCAGTGCAGCAGGACAGACAGGCTGAGGCCAGCACAAACACACAGAGAGGGGAAACTATTCCTGGCTCTGGTCTTAATTGGCCATGACTCCTCGCTCCAGGCGCATGATGAGAGCAGACCTAATCACATCCACCACTTCCTGAGTTTGTTGGTGTGCAGCGATGGTCTTCATGTACAGACGCAGCTGTGATCATGTACACCAGCATCACACTCACTACAGTAACACTGACTTCCTGCTGCTGGTTTCACCTACTAAAAGGTGTCCTTTAGAGCGTCCCAACGCGACAACAGGAGACATTAGGACAGCAATCTGAACCGGTTATGTTATCTAGTGAGAGAGCCCGGCTTAACGGCTCAGGTGGAACAGCGCAGCAGGTCACTAAAGAGATCCTACATCTAACACCCTGCCTGCAGAGATGAAGACGGGACACTAACTGCTCTTCTCTGGTGGTTTTCCACCAAAACCGAAAAACGCTCTATTGGGGGAAGAAGCTTGTCAGGGCGGGGCGGGTCCCAGAGCTAGGTGATCTGTACACAAGACAACAACGAGGACACGGTAGAAATGTTGAACATTCTGCTCGATCTGTGGCTTTTCTGTTGGACTCTGAGAAGAGGAGACCCTGAAAAGGTCGCAGGCAGCAAGGTGGAACACTTGGGAGCAACCACTCACAGCTAGTCAGTGGCCAACCCGTCTCTGTCATTGTGTTTTCAGCCTGGCTTAGTATGCTTGGAACCTTAGGAAAGCAGGTACTAGTGGAGCAGGGCCAAGGGCTAGTTGAACCAACCCACTTGGGTTCGAATTCACTACACTGGCCAATGGTAATCTAAAATGTCTCAAGTCCGGACCACACTGCGTTTTTTCTGCCTTTCTAGACAAATCTCTCATCGTGAGTAGACCTGTAAACGTTAGGGTGATGTGCAAGTCTGTGGCCGTCCAGCGTGACCGGCTCTACGAGTCAATACGAGCACCCTCACAACCAAAGACAGCCTCTCTGTGGGTTAGCTGTTGCTGATATTTATATGCTCTTACTTTGTGACTTTCACTGTAATCAGATGATTGAAGCACTGCTTGAAAACCTCTGACTCCCATCTGCAATCCAGCAGTGAAAGTACACCCAGGGAGAGGAGCAGCTAGTGATGGGAGTGCAATACAAGAGTAGAGTTAGCAACATCAGCAGAAGCAGAAGCAACACGCAGGAACAAGCGGACCGCTCCTTTGTGGAGTTTGGTTCGGAGTCATGTTAATGGCAGTGCCCTTTACTTTGTTTTGGTTGGATAGCGGTCTGCTTTTAGTGACGTGTGGTTTTGGGGCTTGTGACGTTGACACGTCCTGCTAGAGCGAGACGTCGTGGAGTTTGGCCCACTGAAATCTTAGACGGTACAGTGTGCCACCTCTCTGGAGTCCTCCGTGTGACATGAGCCGGTGCAACAGCTGAAAAAGACACACTGTGGTCCAAAACATCCGAGCATAGATGGACATGTAAACCTCCAGGTCGTGTGTCAGATCTGTGAACGTGTGATTTTTAGTTTAGATTCAGCGTAACGGGCTGACCAGGTGCAAAGGGACGTAAAAGCAAAGGGTGGATAGGGCTGCGGTCGTTACCTTTGTAAAACATGCTGAGGAGGTCGTTCAGCCTTTTGAGGAAGACTGGGGAAATGCGTAAAAGCTGATCTTGAGGACCACATCTTGGTCTTAACCTCAATAAAAACACAACCATCTCTGTCACCTAGCTGCAATAAAACACAGCTGAGCTGGAATTTCGCTCACCTTTTCACTCCGATTACGGTTTTGTGTGAAATCCACAAAGTCCCTCTTCAAGGCACCTCCAGTTGTTCACACACACGGGCTGATTGAGCCAACCGAGTCCTACAACGATGCTTACACACCCACACACACTCGAAGCCAACATCTCCTCCCTCCTACTCGCCAACTCAGGCTTCTTGTGGAATTACTCTTTATTTGCTGTTTCCTAAGAACTTCCTCAGAAACCCAACACGGTTCCTACAGATGTCTTCATTAACCTCAAACGCTGTAGAGACCACACCAGGCCTGTATGTGGCGCTGTAGCGCTGCCACATGCATCCACTAAAAACAGGAATCAGGACCAGAGCAGCAGCAGAAAGCTTTGCGGATAGGACAGATGTCAGTATGTGGAGTCTACGGAGAACCAGGAAAAAGAACAAAACTCTGGATCGGACAAATGTCAAGCTTCTTCTGTGAGCCGCATTAAACTACAGGACCAAACATACAGGGTTCCTGCAGGGTTCTTAAAGTTAAATTCAAGTCTTTTTAAGACCATTTATATCAAACGTAAAACCCATTTCACGGCCCTACCAGCATAGAAAAACAAAATACTCGAACCTGTGTTTATTTCTCAAAGAAATAAACAGTTCAGGATGCAGTGCACGAAATGAACGAATCCTCGAATCAGTAAAAGTTATTTGAGGAATTTATTCAAACCATTCGAGTATTCAATTCAGCCTCGAAACACAGCGCAACGTTTAAGACCCAGATATCAAAATCCAAGACTTTTTCAAGGCTTTTTAAGGTATTATTTTCAGATTCGATGCTTTTAGGACCTTGCAGGAACGCTGACACAACAGACGCTTCATCACACATTTGGGTTTCAAACAATGTTGTTTCCATGTGGTTACAGCATTACAAACGTTCACACGACACCAAGCTGGGAAGAAAAGACATCAAGAGTTGTCTTGAAAAGGGGCGACAACATGACTGATACCATAAAGCAAATTTATTATAGTGTGAAGTCATTTTTAGTATCTAGTTAAATGATGCAAATCGCTGGTGACAGTGGCGTGTTGTCTCTGTGCTCCTGGCTTAGTGGTTTGCTTGGTTTCAGGTGATTCAATAAGACTTGATGCCAGTTAGTCGAGTAAAATTCCTCACAAGATCCAACTTGGATCAGTAAAATTTGTGCAACCATTTGTTTGCTGCCTGGATAAACTCAACAGAACAGAGAGAAAAGCCAAGCCAGAGTCACGGTGGAAGCAGATGTTCTCATAATTCCCCAGAAACCCAGAGTTCCTAAAAATCAATCACTGAGAATTTGAGTCAGACATGAAAGCTTTTCGCAGTAAGTCATCAAAGACTGTTTTCTAAATTTGAATGAAGAAATGACACCACATCCTCAGCTGTCCCTCCTGTTGAAATGCCCCGTCCTTTAAGCGGTGATAAATTAAAGGAGAAGTGATGGATCACTCGCTGAGCTCGGCCCTGAAACCTTCCCACGCGTGGCTGGGATGGCTGCTTGAAAAGATGACCACGGATGGGCAGGAGAGCACGCATTAGAGCAGCACTTGCAGGTTTTCAGAAGACTGAAACAGGAAGGTTGAGGGGTAAAGGAGAAAGGTTTTGGAGCAAAGCACGAGATGGGTCCAAGGAGCAGAGAGAGAGGAGAAAACGAGGGGTGGGACGGCCGAGCAGCCACTGCATTCCAGCATGTCACATTCCTCCTAACATCTGGCTGCAATACACACCGACTTTATCCCTCGCTGCCTTTCACAGACACATAGGATCTGAGGGTCCCTGACCTGCAAGTGTACAGAAACGTGTGTGCACACAACCCTGTGCACCAGACTACCCTGGACAATCAAAGATCTAAAGACCAAAAGCTTTCTTCCATCCATGTTCCCCGTCTCCTCTGCTCGCTCTCATCGGGCCTCGCTGCAGAGGGGGTGCTGAAGGTATTCAAAGCTGCCTCTCTTCCTCTGTGAGTCAGCACTGCTGCATGTTCCCATGCACTCCGGTCGTCAGTGGGGGAAACCTGATCCCAATATTTACAGTCGGACACACATGTGCTCGTGCACTGAGGAGCAGGAAGTACAGAGAAGACAACATCTGAGGATGTGTGTGGTCTGTCTGGAGGCATGCATCATCTCTCTGGAGAGAAGGGAAGCTGGTGTGGCGGGGGGGGTACGATAAGACTGAGACACTGAGGGACAGGTGGACGGGCTGGCAGGCACAGACAGGGCGTCTCCGCTTTGAGCTGCAGGCTAGCAGATGGGGGCGTCTGTCAAAAACGGTGAAACACAAGCGCTGCTGCAGGGACAGTAGCACGGCGTAGTCTGAAACCTGGCTGGTGTGAATGTTGGTGCAAGCGTGTTTGCTTACTGTCAAAGTTGTCGTGCCTCTGTTTGAAGGAGGATTGCAGGTTGGTGCTAAGCCTGGACACGGGGGCTTTGATCTCCGTCTGACTCTGCTGGCTCAGCTTCTCCTCCAGCTCCACCGTGCAGCAGGAGAAACCCTGTGGACACACCTTCAGGGGGGCTCCTAGAAAAGAGACACAGCATCTTACAATCAGTTCACCAGACTCGATCCTCATCACCTGCCCCGGAGCAGCAAAAGGTGGGTGTCTTTGTCCAGGTCTGCTGGCCTGTGAACGGATTTGAATGAAACTCTCTAAAATAATTTCCTACATACGATTCACGATGGCCGCTACAAGGAGACAAACATTTACCTTTACACTCGAAAACCCAGATGCTAGCATCTCGTACACCTAGCTCGTTTCTCAATACTCAAGGATGCTAGTAGGTTCTTGTGTTCTTAACAAGTTTGTTCTTGGCAAGGACACCAAAAGGTCCGCACTACTGAGTACGGGAGGGCGAAGGACGGCATTTGGAACAGAACTGTATTCCGTAGCGTCATGGCAACAAGCGCTTGCTGCTACGGTTAAAAAAACAACCCGACATAAAAATAAAACTCCAGGCCATTTCTGAACGTGTACTCGTCTGAACGTGTGTACACACGTCCTTGTGAAGTCATCAACGATGGCCCAAGTACTGCTCCAACTCTAAGTATCATGGCAAGTTCCCGATGTGTTCTGGCTCCGCCCATCGTTTTAAGGCTTGTGGGCGTCAGAACGAGCCCCTGCACCGTGAGAACAAACATCCCAGCTCTAAAGCCGATCTTCATCGGCATATGTCACTCGTCACGTGATCAGGAAGCTGAAGCGCTGAAAAAAAATCTATTCAAGTCTGAATCGGGATTCTTATTTATAAGAATTCAGAATCGATTCCAAGAACTCAAATATTTGGCACGTTAAAGGTTTGAGATGCACTTTCATCTGTTTTTTTATCTTTGCTAGGAGAGTTGGTACTCTACTGGTCCCATAAATTGAGATGATTTATTTTTGAATCTGCTGATAAGTGGGCAGAAGAAGAAGAAGAAGAAGAAGAAGAAGAAGAAGAAGAAGAAGAAGAAGAAGAAGAAGAAGAAGAAGAAGAAGAAGAAGAAGAAGAAGAAGAAGAAGAAGAAGAAGAAGAAGAAGAAGAAGAAGACGAAGAAGAAGAAGAAGAAGAAGTCTTCTATAGCGCCTCTCAAGATAGAAATCACGAGGCACTTCACAAAAACAAAAATGTAAAATATAAAAAAGAATTTAGAAAATGATTAAAATATATTTAAAATGAGCAAATGTAATTGTTTCTATACTTAGAAAAAAATATGAGAATATCTCAAATTTCTAAGTCGATAAGTGAGTACTCAGGATTACTCGTGTGTTTATTTGAAGTTATTGATAAATGGGGGAACACGTTTTCCTTTGGAAGACATATGAGACGCTTTTTTAAACAGGTTGAGGACTCAAATGTTAAACTTGTTACCACTCATACTTGAAAAGTATTTGACCGTATTACCTTCAAAGCTACTGTTAGGTAACTACAGATGTGTTATATTTTACAAGGTAAGCAAAAATAAATGTTGCCTTTTGGTCAAAAGATTGTTTCTGTTTACAGTTTTAGAATCACTTTAGTTTACCTTGTAAATCTGCATTTTTGGAGCATGACCAGTTTAAAGTCAAATAAAAACGTCCCATAGCTTTAACTACCTTGTACAACAAAGTAGTTCATCCTGGAGCTGACACTCTTTCTTAATATTGATTGTGAATCAGTTTAAATCGGGAATCGATTCTGAATTGAATCAGTACCTTGAGAATTGGAATGGAATCAAATCGTGAGTTGCTCTAAGATTCACATCCCTATTGACAACTACACAAAGATGTACTAGCGTACTTTTAAGTAAAATAATGAATATGTATGTATAGTATTTGATTAACCTTTGATCAAATTAGATAAAATACCTGCGTTTCCTGCTGTTAAATGAAGAAAAGAGTTGATCAAAACAGATGTTTAAGACAACGCTGCTTTTATTTTGATAGGGGGTTAGCTTATTAGCATTCGGAGGGATCGTGACGAGTCGGGGAAAAAAGTGCATCTAAGGAATAATCAACCCTAATGAATAAGATATCAAAATCAATTCTAATGTCCACATTGCAGATTCACATCAGAAAGATTGCAAATACTGTGGAGAATAAGCTGTGTGTTAAGTACCTATAGAAACACTCAGAATACTAAAATCTGTGCAGCTGATCAGAGCATTGTGAGGTGCATCACTGCAGCTGTGTTTGTGTCCAAGAGGTGAGAGTAGAGAATGTCTAGAGGGACACGGAGGCAAATGGAGAAAAACTGTCCAACGCTACACGACTGCAGATGAACGTAACATAGGATCACTTTTCTGGGACAGTCTTACATCTTAGAGCTTCCCTCTTCAACAAATCAAGCACACCTTTGGCCGTACACCCCCCCTCCATAACACTTAATTACAACACTCAGCTTAAGCAGTCTTAAGCATGCCACTTCACAAAGCACTGCTCTTATCCGGGCACTCCTCCGTCCTGATGGGACGGTTCAGAGCTGAAGCTTTTTCTGTGTTTCGTCCTTCTAAAACAGTGTTTTTAAGAGGAGGGGATTAACTCTTCACCCACTTTGCAGGTAAGAACTCTGAAGTCGCCCTCCAGCAGAGTGAAGCAGTTAGAAATGAAACAGCTTTCCACAGGTCTTGCCTACAGTCAGGTTGTGATTTGGCCAGCGTGTTCCCTGAAAGGATCAAAACTAAAGGCACAGATTTCCTAGCAAAGACCTCCAAGGTCAGGCAGTCGATTCGTCATCTTTTCTCTGTAAACTAAACTTCATTTCATTCTAAGTTACATCTAAGAAATAAGAGCAAATGTTTTCCCAACTGATTCATGTTTTTATGACCATGTGAGCAATCTGAGGCAAAGACTGACACTCTGTGCTTTAACACTCCCCAAAGTCTCTGATTAAACCAGACACTGACAACTCTGTCAAAAGTCAGGCTAACAGTCAATTAACGCAAGGGTCAAGGGAGGATGATTGCAAAGTTGCAGCTGGAATAATGTTTTGTTTAAAACGGAGCTGTAGGAATTTCGGAGAACACAGATCCTTTCATTCCATCCCAGCATCAACCGTGTGTTTAGTTTTCCCCACCAGCTTGTGCTCACCGACAGCGTCCGTGCACATGAAGTCCTGACATCACACAGCGTGTTTCTTTACACTGGAGCTTTACAAATGTCATCTTCATCTCCTCAAGTTTTAGGTCCGATTTTTACATTTCGTAAGTGTGCCAACACACACACACCCACACCCACACACGCACTCATGCACGCACGCGCACACACACACACACACACACACACATGTCAGTGCTCAGAAACGGAAGATTTAGATTTATGTGCCTTCTTCATTTCATGCTTTAGAAATGTATTTGACACTCTGTGTGTGTGTGTGTGCGTGCGTGAGTGCGTGTGTGGGTGTGTGTGTGTGTGTGTGAGATGGTTTCTGTTGCCTGACCTTGTCATTAAAGAGAAGTTGAAGCCATCTCAGCTGGTTTCTTCCATGACTTTTGGCTCTTGTCACATTGTCTCGTTTGGGTTCAACTTAAGGAGTTGTATTCTACCGCGTTTTAAACCAGTTATAAGATGAAGTCCATCTATGATTAACACAAAAGATGTTCATGAATTTCTTTGCACCAAACCCCTCTCACATAAAGCGATCTCATCAACTATTTAGTTTCAGTTCCCTCTGACACTTTAGTGCAGATAAGCCGTCGCTGGCCACGCCCACCCAATCCCCTGATTGGCTGCTAAGAAGTGAGGAGCTAGGAAATTTAGGGAGGGGTTTGGAGTAGAGCTGCTGCTCCTTCAGCATCAACAGGTGTGTGTGTGTGTGGGGGGTAATGCTTATTGTGATGTCACAATAAGGGACATTTGTAAATGGCTCGTAGATGCAAATAATTCCAGAAACCCACCTCTGAAAGACCAAGCATTTGAATTACATGTTATAAGTATTTCTCCAAGTAGAAGTTTCAAATATTAACTATCCTGCTAATTTTAGCAAACTTCCTGAACCTCATTTTGCAGAAATACTTGCTTACTTTTTGAACTGATTGATAACCTAACTACTAGCCTGAGCACAGCTAAAACCTATGTGTTCTAATTCAATCCAAATCTGCACAGCAGTTAGTGTAATAATATTCTGTAAAACCTTTACCTAACAGTCATACGGTTATTTGTGTGAAATTATCAACAATGTAGATATTATCATCAGCAAAAGGTAGCAGTCCTTGGGCATCCAATGGGGAAACTCCTGGTTTAAAAAGAGGAACTACCTTTTGCTGCTGGTGATAGTTACATTTGTCAAGAACCGTATAATTCCATGTAAAGCTGATATCAGTGTAAAGGTTTATAAAATAACTTCTGATCATAAGCCACTAATATGGGCTCACAGCCGCCCAGACTAGGAAGTCTAATGTCTATGAAATGTAGGATCTTGGTGTTTAAAGGCAGCAACTAGACTAGCTGTTAGCTCATCAATCCTGTAGGATCTGAACTCTTTCTCCAAACTGAGTATGTTCAGGAAGCTATAACAGGTAAGATAATATTTATAACTTTTACATGTTGTGAAAGGGAGAAAATGACTGTGTAATTGCTACTTTGTGACCTTTGTTTACATTTGTTTGGGGAATGTAATGATTGATTTTACACCACTACCTTTAAATAGATACAAAACAAACATTCAGTTGTGTGATCCTAGAACTGAAGTACAATTAACACTCCTGTTAGTCTTTACAAAGTATTAAATTAATCAAAGCACAGTAAGTTCTGAGTAGCTTGTCTTAAATAGGAGCTAAAAATTAAAGCACAGTCTGAAGTGACTCTGGGTAACAGAATCATTAGGACGGGGCAGTGGAGGGAGGGATGCACCGTGGCGCCACTAACTGGACCCCTCTGTCTGGGATCAAGTCCAAATAAGCCTCAAGTAACTCGTTCTCCTTCAATCCCCTCTTCAGACTCATCTCTCTGCTTCCAGCCATCACTTGCCTACTTACAGCGCCCCTTTTTCTCCTGTACACAGATTCACGCACATACACCCCGGCTCAGTGGGCAGCCTCAACCAAAACACATTCACACATCGTCGTGCACACATGGCTCTTTGTATGACTGGAGGTACTGGGACACACACGCACACACACACACACACACACACACACACACACACACACACACACACACACACACACACACACACACACACACACACACACACACACACACACACACACACACACACACACACGTTGAACTTTTAAGTGAAACTGCCAGCCGGTCTCTCATCCCACAGGGCCTCCTGCTTGCCTACAGCGAAGGCGTACAATCCAACAGCTGTATCCATGAGGAAAGTAGTCCTAGTTACCACCAGAGCACACAAATACAAATGAGATGGTCAGTATGTCACACAGTGAGCTCTAAGGATTCCTGGTCGATGCAGACTTTGTGGAAAACCTTTGGCAGCCATTATCGGAACAAAAACTGAACGGGTTATGTAGAAATGATCATCACACTGAAATGGTTCAGCCTCACCTAAAAAACAAACCCAAAACGTGACGCGTCGTTTGTCTGATAATAGTGAATATTCTTGTGCGACTGAGTGGTGGCCCGGCTCTAGGTGCCTGAGGAGGCCTCTCAACCCCCCCCCCAAGCTTCCAGAGTAATTTAAGATGGGGTTAGCATTGTTTGAGTGTCACTTAGGAGAGCAAAACTTCCATTTATGAGGGTCCAAACAAGAGGGCAGCATCTTGTAAACAAACATGTGAGTGTGTGTCAGTGCATTCATTTGCTCTGTGTCGTTTCTCTGCCTTCCCTTTGTGGGGGTGACCAGCACCCCCCCCTCTAAATGGCTCATAAAATAAGTCACTTCCCTTTGACATTGTCCTGCCTCTCAAACTCTGTTCTCAGAGGAAGGATGGTGGGGGAGGTGAAAACGCCTCGCAGACAAAAAACAGATTAGACACCTCCCCCTCCCCCCTGCCCACCATCATGTGCCCCCGAACCAGACAGACCTCAAAGTGCCCCCCACCCGCTCATCCACCCAACACCACCTCTGCCTCGCCAGCCACCACCCTGCAGGTTTAACCAGAAAGGTCAGAGGTTAACAGCAACTCCTCTGAGAGAGGTGATGTCCTCTGACCCCCCCGTAAACTCCCATACGGCAGACAGCACATCCACCGCGCGGTAATTTGTGCCCCAATCACTCCAATAATAACCCCACCAACACACACACACACACACACACAACAATCCAAGGCCGTAAAACTGGCAGACACATGTAAAACATAAATAGGAGCCATAAACAATCACACCTTCTGATCTGAAGTCACAATAACCGTCGAGGATTATTTCTGTATCCCCCTCGAGTCTAAACTTTTAACCAGTCACCAAGTTCCTGTCACTAGTTGGGGTCGGGCCGTAACATTTTCACACAGTCATCAATAATAACTGGAAGCCTTTCATCGTTTGATTCCTATAAAAACAACAAACACCAAAGAATTTTGTTCTGTTTTATCTGAAATGACTCCAAAGGCTCTTTTGCAGCAGTGTGAAGTGAAACGAAGGTGAGCAAATAAGCGGCACATTAGGCTCCCTGCTGCAGCATGTAAAGCAGACTGCTCCCTGTCTGCTGTAAGTTTGCACACCCTGCAGCCATAACATTCTGCTCCCGCTCCTCACCTCGGTCTGGGGTATAATTATCCTGAGGGGGAGGTGAGGAAGAGGGGAGTTAAGGATTGGTGCCATTTGTTGAGTAACTTTCTTTTCTGGCCCGACATGCTGTTGTGCAGATTCACATGAGCTGAACCTGCAGAGATGCTGCTGCAGGTGTGACACGCGCCATCCACTTCAGACATGGTCTTTTTCTATGTGTGGGAAGTGAAAGGGCACAAGGGGAGCTGCAGCAGAGTTAAGGACCAAGATCATTCCAACAGCGGTGTTTAAGATCGGCTTCTGGGTGAAAGCATGCTGAGAAAATGCCCTTTTATCTGCTAGAACCGTGATGTTCTGATTTTTTTTGAGCAATCTACTACTGCAACGCTCTGTATGCTGGTCTGGCCCAGTGCACGGTTGCACGGCTCCAGTTTGTGCAGAACTCTGTGGCTAGGTTCCTGACAGGCACTAGATGTCGAGAGCACATTACCCCAGTGCTGACTGCTCTGCACTGGCTCCCGGTAAAATATCGAGCTCAGTTTAAAATCTTAACTCTCGTTTATAAGGCCCTCCAGGGCAGTGCCCCCTCGTACATTACTGCACTTTTGAACAGGTATGCTCCATCTCGGTCTCTTCGCTCAGCCGAGCAGGAACTTCTGGTGGTCCCCCGGTCGAAATTTCGATCGAGGGGTTGTCGTGCTTTTTCTATTTAGGCTCCAACTCTGTGGAACGAATTGCCACTGAGCATTAGGCAGGCTCCATCCCTTCAAGTCTTTGAGTCTCGTTTAAAGACTCATTTTTATCTGATTGCGTTTGAGCGCTAGGGTCATTTGAATTGCCCTAACATTATGGTTTTAAATATTCTTCTTTTTAACCCAGATGCTTGATTTTATTTTGTCCGACATTTGTTTTTTATCGATTAGTCTTATTCTGATATCTCTTATCTGTAATAGTGTTTGCTTAATATTTATGATTTTTTGTTTTTATCCTGCTTTTATGCCCATGTACTGGGAATGTTTTTCTTTTAATGATGTTGTTCAGCACCTTGGGCTTCCGATAATGTTGTAGAAGGTGCTATACAAATAAAATTTGATTGATTGATTGATCTAAAATGAATTCCTTCAACAGCAAATTTCTGAAAAACTTTCTTTAGCTCATCAGTAACTAAATCATTCTAAGTCATTGTGATTCTGCAGTGGTCAGTATGGAAATGAATAAATCTGAGTTTCAAAAGGCCATGATGACATCACTGAACTTAAATGAAGCTTAGCAACAGTTTAAGAAAATCACTGTGGGTCTTGTTCAAATGAAACCATCTCACATTTAATAAAAATAACCAGTTTTCCAGGCTACACGTGTGGCCAAAGACATCCACATGCAGAGATAATCTAACCGGTACAACACAAATCTCAAGTCAATTTGAGGGGATTGTCCTGCCATTTTTAAGTGTGATGATGTGCAAAAGTTATTAAAAAAGACCCCTGGGGGGCTCATTGGTCATGTAAGACATGTTTAATTCTCTGAACAAAGGCTGTTCTGGGACCTGTGGACTAAAGCCTGGTTTATGCCTCTCCGTCTGCGTCAGTGCGGAGACACGCAACGCCCCTATCCGTCGTTGCGTAGGGCCCCGGCAGGCACGCAAGTACGCATGGAGTCGAGCCCACTTTTTTAAACATCCGTCGAACGAGACGGATTACGCACATCGACATAATATACGCAAGCTTGTGATTGGCTGGTCCAGAAACCTGAGATCACTTCCGTCATGACGCAATGTCCTGTAAATTTGTCAACAGTGCCGGAGTCGTGTGTGGTAAACAAGTAGATATGGACCAGTTCGAGGAACGTCTAGCGAAGGAAGTACGGAAATAGGAACATTTATATAATCTGTCTTTAAAGAATTATAAAGATGCCCTGGTCATTTACAACTCCTGGAAGGAAATTGCCCGTATTTTGGAAGTGAATGTGGAGCAATGCATGAAGAAGTGGAGGAGCATGCGGGACAAATTTGTCCGAATGAAAAAAACCTTGAGGGGCACCAGTGGTGATCCAGGGGGCAAAAAGGTTCCGGCTTTTTTATGTTTTGCTGTCGTGGTTGGAGCCGCACATAAAGCATAGACCCACATCTTCAAATTTCAAGGTTACTTTAGCACACTGTGTTTGTACTTCCTGTTTGTCTGTGCTACCAGCTACACATGGCGCTAACAAGCTGCAGTTCTAGTTAAAAGCTTTCATCAAAGTCACCCAAATTCATCTTATTATACTACTGTGATTACCTAAACCTATTAATAAGTATATTTGCATTCTGTTTTTACCAGTGTATGTAAGTAATAAAGAGATAACTAAATGCCTGTGTTTGTTGAACAACAGGCCCCAACTGAACCACCTCAGGACCAGGCCTCATGTGGATCCTCACAGGATGTGGCCCCATCACAACTTCAGGGCTCTTCACTGCCTGCCTCTCAACAACAGCAAGATGAGTCCTCACCAGATCCTGTGTCATCACATTCCTCATCAGCTTCATCAAATTCATCTCCATCTCTCCATGCCTCCCTTGACCGAGAATCCGTTTCAACGGATCAACAAATAGTCGATGAGTTGCTAGAGTCCACCTGCACACCACGACCTGCTCTCAACAAGAGGCGGCACCAGCAGCATTTGGATGACTGCTTTTCTGAACAGATGGCCCGAATTGACAAACGTAGGAAGGAGCTCAGTGAGATACTGCAGAAGGATGATAAGTATGACAGGTTTGGGCAGGTTCTAGCGGACCTACTGAGGAAGGTCCCTGAACATAAGCAGGTGGTGGCCAGGCTCAACCTTTTAGCATGTGTGTGCGACCTTCTGGAGAATTGAAATGTGTTTGTGTTGAAAGTTTTTTTATTTGCATGTTTTTATTTTTATTCCTAGAAGTGTTTCATTTGCATGTTTCTTTTCTATTAAAAGCGAAGTCTGTTTTCTTCCATTTACAGTTTTTTTTTTCATTTTCAGTCATTTGGCATCAGTCTGCACACAGCATTATTTCGCACTCATTGACTAGGGTCCAAAAAGCAGATAAACACAGAGTCTTGAAAAAAAAAATCATACCCCAAGATAATTTCAGGTTTTTAGTTGAGAACTTTTAAAGGTTTAATTCACTCAGCTTCAATTTGTAGTTAATTCCACTACAACAGAGTTTATTCTGTGTGTGTGTGTGTGTGTGTGTGTGTGTGTGTGTGTGTGTGTGTGTGTGTGTGTGTGTGTGTGTGTGTGTGTGTGCGTGTGTG
>SSNQ01034508.1:936204-961921 GCA_006942095.1 Nothobranchius kuhntae | reverse complement strand
CAAAATAACATTTTTTACTCACCGGCCAAGTTGGCTGGTAGATGATGAAAATCTACATATTTTTTACCGGCCAAAATTCTAAATGATTTAGATCTACCTAAAGCATGTTATTTTATATTATGTTGATTCCAAACAGAGCGACAAAATAATTAAAACATCAATTAATAAGAAAAACAACTCTTTTGTCATTTTTACTATTTATTTATTTATTTTCAGAGATGTTTTTATGAACTCTTTCATTGAAATCTAGTCAGACTCCTTGTTTTCTCTGTCCATGAAGTCTGGCCTCCTGCTTCTGACACCGTCTTTGTGCCAAAGCATTACAGCCTCATTTGGGTCCTAGTCCTTGATCTCTGGAGAACACAGCTGCACCATGAGAATATCTGAAAGTGTGTCAGGGCTAGGGTTGTCACGGTAACCGGTGTAGCGGTAAACCCCGGTAAAAAAGTAGACAATAATAATAACAGCCTTGTTTAAAAAAATATATATTATCTCGGTGGATTACCGTGGCTGCGGTGTAGGTGCGGTGACCCTTACCAGCCACCGTATCAGCTGTAGTTGCCGGCGGCACATGCGCACTTTTTTGTTTATGACCAAAACTTTCTTTAAGCTAAAGCTGAAATAATGGCCAGAGGAGACGGCAGCACTCGGGACATTTATTATCCCTCAAAGTCGGAAGTATGGGCATTTTTTGGATATTTGAAGAATGCCGAGGGACAGTTGTCTGTGAAAGGCAGCAACGCTACGTGGCCATCATAATGTAGCCTGTCTCACGACTCCGCCACCTCCATTTCGCCACTTTTCACAAAATCTTCCGGTTGCCACTGGTCCTGGTGGTTTTTCTTCCAGTTCGACGAGTTTTCTTTTGGAAGGCTGGCTGACTCCAGTTAAAAACCGCCACATTTCACCGCTAGTTTTAACACGAAGCTAACTGCTAACTTGATAAACTGATTGAATGGGATAGGTGGAAATGACGTTGATGCGGCGTTCACGTTTCGCGTACGTTTGTGTACGTTGCATGCAGGCGGGAGGAGTATCAGAAATCCATGGAAGATGACTGATAAACATAACTAATTTGGTGCAAATATTTACTCGCCATGTGGCAGGTAGAGCTCAAAAATTTACTCGCCAAATGGAGCAATTTACTCGCATTTGGCGAGTGGCGAGTGTTAATTTCGGACCCTGCCTGCAACATTTACACTAAAACACACTTTAAATGACTGAAACCCCCTTTAAACTAAGATTTTACATAACAGCTTGGAGAAGAGCTCCTCTACTTCCCACCTGACCCTGGTGAGCAGAATTGACAAGTTCGGTTTTACCTCTGACATGAAGTACACAAGAGAATTTCAAACATTCAACCAACCATCACTACAACCGCAGAGTCTTGCTCAAACCCGTCATCACACAAGCAGTGGTTTTTGGGGAGAATACCTGGTCCTTGCTCTCTGCACACACACAAACCTTCTGTTCTTTTTTCTGATCAGCCAGACTCCCGACATTTATAAGAGATCAGCTGGAGAGCAAATACACCAAGGAACAACTGGGAAAAAAAACCCACATTAGTGTTCAGTCCTAAAATAGTCTAAATTCTAACGGTTAAAATTACTTTGCACAATGCACAATTTATCAGCGTCAATATCGGTATCGGCCAATGTTAGTCAGTGTTCAACGTATCAGTATCGGTCCGATAAGTAAAACTGGGCCGATATTAACAACTGAAGGAGGCGACGATGTGTAATTGTTTAGACCTGTGTCAGTGATGGTAATCATCTCAGAAGCGTAAGTGTGTGTATAATAACATTTTGCAAATTCCAGTAGGAATAAAGCTAAACATTAAAATGGAGAGGAGGGTCCGTCGGATTGTTGAACCTCAGATTCAGGAGGTGCAATGTGGTTTTCGTCCTGGCCGTGGAACACTGGACCAGCTCTATACCCTTAGGGGGATCCTGGAGGGTGAGTGGGAATTTGCCCAACCAGTCTACATGTGTTTTGTGGTTTTGGAGAAGGCGTTTGACCGCGTCCCTTGGGGGGCCCTGTGGGGGGTACTCCGGGAGTATGGGGTACCAGGCCCTCTGATACGGGCTGTTAAGTCCCTGTATGACCGGTGTTAGAGCTTGGTCCACATTGCCGGCAGTAAGTCGAACTCGTTCCCAGTGAGAGTTGGACTCCGCCAAGGCTGCCCTTTGTCACCGATTCTGTTCATAACCTTTATGGACAGGATTTCTAGGTGCAGCCAAGGTGTGGAGGGCATCCATTTTGGTGGTCTGAGGATCAGGTCTCTGCTTTTTGCAGATGATGTGGTCCTGTTGGCTTCATCAGAACGTGATCTTCAGCTTTCGCTGGAGCGGTTTGCAGCCGAGTGTGAAGCAGCTGGGATGAGCATCAGCTCCTCTAAATCTGAGACCATGGTCTTGAGTCGGAAAAGGGTAGAATGCCTTCTCCGGGTCAGGGATGAGGTCCTGCCCCAAGTGGAGGAGTTTAAGTATCACGGGTCTTGTTCACGAGTGAGGGAAAACTGGAGCGTGAGATCGACAGGTGGATTGATGCTGCATCTGCAGTGATGGGGGCATTGTACCGGTCTGGCATGGTGAAGAGAGAGCTGAGTCCGAAGGCGAAGGTCTCGATTTACTGTTCTATCTATGTTCCTACCCTCACCTATGGTCATGAGCTTTGGGTAGTGACCAAAAGAACGAGATCGTGGATACAAGCGGCTGAAATGAGTTTCCTCCGAAGAGCGGCTGGGCTCTCCCTTAGAGATAGGTTGAGAAGCTCAGCCACTTGGGAGGGGCTCGGAGTAGACCCGCTGCTCCTCCACATCGAGATGAGCCAGTTGAGGTGGCTCGGGCATCTGGTCAGGATGCCTCCTGGACGCCTCCCTGGTGAGGTTTTCCGGGCACGTCCAACTGGGAGAAGACCTAAAGGTAGACCTAGGACACGCTGGAGAGACTATGTCTCTCACCTGGCCAGGGAACACCTTGGGTTTCCCCCGGAGGAGGTGGGCCAAGTGGCTGGGGAGATGGAAGTCTGGGCCTCTCGCCTTAGGCTACTGCCCCCGCGACCCGACTCCGGATAAGCAAATGAAAATGGATGGATGGATTAAAATGTAGCTTACATAATTTTCAGTCAATTCAAAATTTGCTGATATCAGAATACACACACACACACACACACACACATCGGTATCAGCAAATATCGTTTATCATACTTAACAGTGATATTGGTATCAGTATCAACCCAAAAATTCCTATCAGTGCGTCCCTTGTTAAAAGTAATCTCCGTGTTGTGTTTACGTTAAAAAGCGTTTTGCGCTGAGATTTGGTCTGTCTCTATTCAAAGCTTTAGACTGCAAGGGAACTATTATTAGACACTTGGCCGATCATATGGAGATAATCAGGGCTTGGCAATACTTCCACCAACTAATCCTACACTTCAACCCCTTATAAAAATACAGTAATGACAAGTTTATAGCAGTTACAGCAGGGACTCAAATTTTTTGTGGTCCTGGTTCACAGGAAAAGTCTAAAAAGCAGGAGATATGTAGGGAGGGAACTACGCCCTGATCTGTTCATGTCTGCTTTCCCTAGCTGGGACTGATGCACACACTCCTGTTGTTTAATGATTGTTTGGGCGTTTGTGGGTTTAGTTTACGGGGGTCGTGAAGCATGTTCCATCCTGGGGTATCTGTGCAGAAAAACAAGTCCAGCTGATGAAAGTCACTGTAAGTCATGGATGGCCGTGCTTTAGGGCGGTCCTCTAGCTCCCATTTAGCGGTCCTTACAGGGAGGGGCTAACCGTTTTTGTGCAATGCTCCAATAAACTCACGACAATTCTGCCATAAATTTTTATAGAGTGCAAAAAAAGGCAACTGAACTAGTAAATCGCTTCATAAAGTAATAAAACGACTGGAAATAATAACCTAAGCATCTGTGTCTTTGCCACTACAAAAACATAAAGTCAAACACCGCTCTCTTCTCTAAGGGGACGGTTATATTCATATGTTTAAATGAATAAATACTTACATTTGTAGTAAAATACAGGAATCCTAATCTAAAAACAGGCATATTTTTATAAGTTGGTTGAAATCAGAAAATCAATCGGCAGGTTTTTCAGACCAGAGGCTCTGACTCTGGTTTCCATGGATCCCAGCATTGTCTGCAGTAGAGCAGACAGCTGTGTGAAGCCCAGCTGTGTCTTTTACACAAAGCCAATAACTTGTGAATCACTTTGCTGGAAAATCAATTAACAAATTCCCTGTTCAGTACAACTGTTTCAAGAATGTACGAACATTTTATTGAGCGGTTCTGGTTTGGGTGCCAGCAATCTCTGAACCAACTGATTTGTTTGACATTCAACAGACGAATTAGTATAATCTATTGGAAATTTATCATTGATTTTATCATTGTCCAGCGCTTTGAGCTGCTGTAGTTAAGTGCCTTTACAAATACATTTTTGATTTATTTGTTAAAGCAGTAGATCAGAAACACAAGCATGCATTTCGTCTTCACACTTGGATACAAGCAGGTTCAACAGGTCTGCAGACAGGAACTACGATTCGAGCAGAAACAACAAGAGCAGACGTCAAGAGAACAGAAAAGAAGCTTCTGTGCCTTTTAAAATCATGATTCCCCAAATGTAACGCTGTTAAGATGTGATATTGTTACATATTTCATGTTGACCACAGACTATTTGCATCTATTTCAGACGTGTGTGTGTGGAATGGGTTGACTGAACCCCTACGTGATTAGTCACATGGCTAATGCTGATACGAGCTGTCATTCACCGGGAGAACCAGAGCTTAACACACACTATCACACAGAGCTTTGGTCGTAAGACTGATTAGAACAAAGTTCACCATCTTGTCATGAAGCAGGAACTTCTGCTGGGGTGAACGTCTTGTGCTCAGCAGCCAGCCACAAGGATAATATCCGTGTAAAATTGTGTTTCCTTAAATAAATCAGGAATTAAATATCTGTTCCACAGAACAGCTGTTAAAATACTAAATTACCAATATTTTCCTGTCACGCGGCATGACGAGAAACAAAACGCGTCTGCTGCTGCACCCCGAGTCACAGAGCAGAGCTCATTAAAGCCTCGGGACGGCTTTCAACAAAAGCACTTCAGGGTGGAGGAACGACACATTTAAGCAGGGTTTTTTTACTGAAGCTTCTTTAATTTTTGGCGGTGAACTCTTTTCTCAAAGGGAGTCACTTTGGCAAACAAAGCACACACTGGGAACCATAAATCTGAGCCTGTCTGCCACCAGAGTCCAGCTCTGATTACTAAACCAGTCGGGGCCTCAGGCCAATTAAAAGTCTCCATTTGTGAAATTCCAAAATGTCATCATCCATGAACATTTACCCAGATGCCCCTGGGGAGATTCCTCAGCACTGCCCCGGCTTCCCGCTCCGTCTGCATCCCCTCGCTCCGTCCTAGCCTGGCATCTCCAGCTTTGTCTCGGCACACAAAAGCTCCCTGCCAACACCACTTCCCAGGTCACGGCTTTGTCAGGCCTTCAACTGGCTCCTGCGCTTTCAGGAACGTTTAACAAGTCACAAACCAAATTCCAGACCTCTGCTTTGACTCCTTGGATCACCTGCTGAACAAAGTGCATACATGCTCACGGCCCAAATAATCGGTCTGACACTCCGGGCTCGTCATGCTAAAGGTTTATACAACACAGCTCCCACACACACACTTTACAAATGAAATGAATTCATCTAAAATCATGGAACGTTGTGAGGGAATTCCATTCAATGGCACTGCACCTGGATCAGCTCCTGTTAATAAAAGGAACTGTGAGTGATTTACTGAACGTTCTGAATCTATCAGGCAGTTTCTTGTGGAATATCTCATTTCACAGCTATTGGGTAAAAGTTTTATTGGCAAACCTTTAGCCATCAACATGCAATTACTAGCTTAGCTTCTTCCATGTGGTCCTAATGCATCACAGCTCAGCCTGCCCCCAAGGAGGTTAGCAGAATATTTTTACATATTGCTTTATAAATCAATGGTGAACGCCCTTGTAATGGGAAGATTGCAGGTTTCAGTCCTGCTCAGTGTGTTGCTGTCGTTAAAGTCCCATTAGTCATCACACAATGGTAAGATTACATCACCGCATTTGACCCATCCCCATGGGGAGCAGTGAACTGCAGCTGCGGACGTGCTCGGGAACTATATGGTGGTTAAACCCCCCCAATCCAACCCGTTAACAGTGTCAAGCAGGGAGGCATTGGATCCCATTTTTTTAAGTCTTTGGTATGACCCGACTGGGATTTGAACCTGATCTCCCAGTCCCAGGGTGGACACTCTACTAGGCCACTGAGAAGGTTGTTGTGTCCTTGGGCAAGACTCTTTACCCTCCTTGCCTGCTGGTGGTGACTGGAAGGACTGGTGGTGCCCGAGGGCAGCTGTGGCTACGATGTAGCTCATCACCACCAGCGTCTGAATGACTGATTGCAGGGCATCTGCAGGTTTAAGGGAGCCAAATTTAAGACTTTTTAAGAACTTTTTTAAGGCCACTTTGACCAAATGTAAGCAGTATTTTAAATTACATTTAAGCTATAATTTCCAGCTATTGCCTGGAACCGGTGCTAACCATGTCACGAACGTGGGATTAGCCATCCCGTTACCATTAAACGTGCACTTCCCCATGGCGCAAGCTCCCGCTAGCTTAACCAGCTAATGTGCTCATCTAAAAATAGCCCCCTTTCACAACCAACTGAATGTGTACGGTTCCGCTTACGCCAACATCACACACAAAAAATGCTGAACACTAGAAATTCACTAAATTTTTATAGAAATAAAAGAATCTTGTTTATTGGGTCTTTGGTCATTTAAGACCTTTGGAAACTCTATTTAAGGATTATTTGTCATTTTTAAGGACTTTTAAGGCCTTAAATTTGGAAAAGCAAATTTAAGACTTTTTAAGACTTTTTAATGACCCGCGGATACCCTGTGATTGTGTTTTGGGTGCCTTGGGGGTTGTGGAACCCTAGAAAGAGCTATACCAAATACAAGTCATTTACCAAATAATGCCCAGACTCTCAAAAAGACCTAATTACAATGCGAAAAATCACAATGGTCTAAAAATATAAAGCTATAAAAGAAATTAATAAATCATACTTCAGAAATTAGCAATGACTGGTTCAATCTTTGACCAGGAGGCAGCTTGTAACATCAATACATTTTTTTGGTAAAATCAATTACCAATTACTATTACTACCAATAGTAGCTGTTTCCGGTTAAAAAAACGTAACAGTCAGGGGGCGTCAATAATCAGTTAAAGACATTTTGTAAAACGTGCGGACTAGGGCTGGGCAATAAATTTAAAAAATTATCGTTATCAAAATTTCTGACTCTTATCGTGATCATTTTTCCCAAGTCAATACATCTGATAATAAAAAAAAGAAAAGATGTGTGTAGGTTTGCAGCATTCCCTTTAAGAAGCAGTACCACCTTGAATCACGTAAAAATGTGACTCAACGTAATACAAGTGACAGCCCCATCTAGTGGACAACTTTTGTTTCTGCGCATACCTGTAGTTATCGTTCATTTATCGCTATCGAGGTGAAATCTTCCATATATCGTGATGTTGATTTTAGGCCATATCGTCTAGCCCTAGTGCAGACCTACACAAGACCCATGCAAACAATCTGGAAATGGTTTCTTAGCTGCACTGGGACTCCAAGATGGCTCGAGTTAATAACCAGCCTGATCTTTTACCTTTCCCCATCTTTCTCTCAGGTTGTGTCTTTTGGAGCTTTGCAGCGTCCGACCTGCTGCTTTTATGGGGGCTTTCGCCTTGATGTTTTACTGTGCTACACGTGCGTGTGTGTGCATTAAAGGGCGAGGAAAGTGCAGTGAAAGGACGAAACGGCTGTGTTTAAGATTTGCAGAGACAGGCAGAGATATTGCAGACAAACAGAGAGAACAAGTTACAGCACAGTGTGATTATCACAAGAGGAGAAAGAGGGAAAAAACTAGGACAAAAGGCTTCCTGGCTTGTCCCTCCACACCAGCCCTCCATCTTTCCACTGACTCATGCACACAAATGAAAACAGACTTTAAAGGAGAAGATGAAAAACACTCTTTACTTAAGGCCAAGTGCTTTACCATGGGACCCTGCACAAACACCGTTGTGCTGTCGGAGAAACGGCCTACTGTTGGGCTAACAAATAGGACCTCTTTAAAATGTGCTTCACACGCTGCATGAGAGCTACGCACCAGAATATCTAAAGAGGCTCACGACTGCTCAAGGTCTTCTTGTTATATTCTTTGTTCAAGTCACACATATGCCTCAAACTCCATGTAAACCTTTATAAAAATAAAACAAGCATGATAGCTAAAAAAAAAAAAAGCCTAATTAACAAAAGGAGCTTTTGACCACATTCACAGAAAAGTCCACCAGATGTTGTGGCATGGCTTGGCCTGGCAAAGCCCCCCCAGGCAGAATGAGGTCAAGTACAAGATCGGATTTCTGGAAGCTCAAAGCCACAAAAGGGCTACAAAGATTCTGATATACCTGTTGGGCCTTACGAAACTGGACACCAGCAGAGGCGGTGGGAAGAGAAGCACTCATCAGCGACTGTCAAAAGGAACTAGAAAGTCTAAACCCTACGGTACAATGGTTTAATGGGCCTCAGTCATGGATGGCTCAGCCTGTTCCTGATGATATGCTCTCAATGTGTCGATAAATCAAAGCTACTTGCCATTCCAATGATTCATGACAGCTCCAGCCCTAGCGCAGAATCCTGCATTCCCACATGACTAATTTTACTGCTCACAGGAAAAAAAACACACAATGATCTAATGATTTGCAGCTTTGAGGCTATTACTGAACAAAGTACGCAGCCCTTTCATGTGTGTTTTTTAATCCGCTCTCGCTCATTGGCTCCAGACCAGCAGGCCGTCTGCCGCTGATTTCTTCACGTTTAAAACCTGAGCTGCTTCTTTACACACAGCATCAGATTCACAAAGCTATGCAAAACAGCCGAGGAATCTTTGCTTTTTGGACCGGAGACTAAAGTTTTGATTTCAAATTATTTAATTTATATGGAATCAAACCCAAGACTGCGCAGAGGGTCTGGGCAACTATCAGGAAACCAATTAGGCTAACTGCAGTTTGGAAGTGTGAGCCGGAGGAGTCTCGAGCAGGCCTCGGGAGCCATTAGCTGGGATTACTGCTCCTCTGGCCTGCACCCAGCCCTGAGGTTTCAGCCCAAACACCCAGGCTAAACTCTGGCTTCATTCCTTCACTGCTCTCCCCAAACCACACAGGCCGCCGACAAATCGCCCAAATCCTAACGATGATCGTTACAATCAACACGAACATTCGGCCCACCGCAGCCTCACAGGAAACCAGTTACCTCTGGCTGAGTGCATCGCGGCCACATTACCTCCGCCACTGGCAGCAACGTGATGAGGTGACGTGTTCACACTCCACCCCGGCAGTCTGAGATCAGAGCCGGCGGGCCTTTGCCACGCTCCTCACAGCTGGCTGACTGACACCAGAACCAAAGTGATCAACACAAAAGAGGCGAGCGGAAGCTCAAATATCAAAGAGCTCAAAGGATTCTCCACCTTGCACAGAAGAGCAGCAGCTGATTATTGCAGGAGTACTCACGTTGCTACTCATACAAATATGGAGTAGTCACCTCAAAACAACCCAGGCATCCTCTCATCTGGTTTAAATGACAACTTCTTGACCTGAAAATAAATGCAACTCAAATCCTGGCATTAAGCATTTAATGTGACACAAAGAAAATGGTTCAATATGACAACTCGCTGTTTGTTCTCATCTAGTTTTACACTGAAATGCAGTTTTTATATAGTCCTAAGTACAGGATTAACTGGTGCAAGTCAAAACTGCAGAAAGCAACAAGCGATGCTTGTTTGCGCAGTGGCCGTCCACAAAGCTTGAGGTGTGAAGCAGGACAAACAGCCAGGTGGGGCGGATGAAGTCGAGCAGTAAACGACGGGACAAAGAAGGATAAATCGCCGAGGGATGAAGAGAGGAAGGACTGGAATGGAAGAAAACATCCCAGAGGAAGAACTTGACCTTATGTATCAGTCAGGAGAAAAGGAGGCTGCCAATTCTTAGCGGGATGTGTTGGTTAACAGGGAATTTAGGGAGTGATCCTCTCAGCTCAAAGAAGGAAAACCATAATGCCAAATGATGATTTCTCACTCTTCAAATGGTGAAATCAAGTTAGAGCTTGTAACGTAAGACTACGGTAAGGACACAGTTTATGAAGGATGTTTCTTATGTTTGATTTTTGTTGGACTTTGAAAAAGAAGACCAAAACTTCAATTCAGAATAAACGGATTGATATTAAATTGAAAATCTATGAGCCAAATCTCCAGAAAGCCAAATAGTTAAAATGGCATGCACAAGAGGAGGACCTAAACAATATGATAAAACAAACACCAGCTTCATTTCATGGGATTTTAAAGTCAATCAAATAATTATGGTTATCCTTTTTTTGTTTGTGACACTGGGAGACTGGCAGGCCCAATAAGCTTAAAGAAGTCCTTCACATAGAAACCAGTTTTTAAATGATTTTTGAAAATTATCAGTCACTAAGTTTACATGCAGGCTGAACATGAAAATAATCTCCCAACCTTTTTTCATAAGGACCCCCTCTCCTGTGTCCAAGACCAGCCAGGACCCCCCAACCCACATTTCTACCCACACAATTAAAAGTGAATAATTACAAATTTTCTACAAACATACAGAGTTATGCCTTTTGCAGAGATGTGATTATACTACTGGGTGTGTTATCTGGATTTTATACATGAAATTTTGACAAATATAATTTTGGAAACGTCACAAAATTGTGGGGGGCCCCTTGGGGGCTCGCAGACCCCATGTTGAGAACCACTGTTATACACCTATTTCCTGCATTAGCTTTGGAAAGAAAATAGATGGTGAAACTCTGCAATTAGAAATGCCTGAAAGATCTAGTTTATAGTATGTTTTAGTGTATGTTGTGATCGGTGTCTTGGGCCCCCGTAAAAGCAATGGAAGGTGCTATGTAAGTAGATTGCTTGATAGATCGACATCACACTGTCACTTAACATTCATGGACTCACCCATTTTGACTCGCGACGGGAAAGGCTGTTGTTGGTTTAGCGTCCAGGAAACAGCAGAGAACGCCTCAGCTAGCAGAAGCTAACTGTTAGCATTAGAAACTCCACCACACGGCAGACAGAAGGTCTCTGGCCAAAATAACATCTCTGATGGACAGAGTCTTCCACCCCATGCATGTAAATGTTGCTGAACTGCAGAGCTCCTTTAGTGACAGACTGCTGCATCCTAGATGCATGAAGGAGCGTTTCCGAAGGTCCTTCCTCCCTCCAGCTGTTAGACTGTACAATCAGAACTGCTCCCAAAAAAAAACAGTTGTCTGCATCAGTGCTGTAATAACTTCTACAATTATAACTTACACATTACTTTTCTCAGCTTACACATACAATAATTTATTGAAGGTTACATGTCTATTTTTTAATGAACGGGTAAAAATATACAATCTGCACTCTTTTAATCATCTTAAACTTTTAAAACTATTTTAACATCTTCAGTATCCTGCTATGCTTACACATTATGTGTACGCTAATATAAACAACTGTATTGTACTCTGCTCTGGTAACTATTGTCCATGATGTAAATATGTAATAATTGTGCTTCTGTTCTGTGTCCTGCATTGTTTGTATATGTGTGATGTTGCTGCTGACACAACCAAATTTCCCCTTGTGGGACTATTAAAGGATTATTCTATTCTATTCTAACTCTTCTAGGCTTGTGTTATTTGTGGAGATAAAACATCGAGGTTACAAAGGTAACGGTGTCAGTGGTAGAGTTGCGTTGCTGTCAGCCAATCAGAGGTGAGATGTCCTAATATAAGGAATTCAAATCCTGTCATCTGAAACTACCTTCTCCTCTGGCTAAATTCTCCATGAGGAAACAGGCGCACCAGAGATTTTTTTCCCCAGAATACGACTTACAAGGCATTCATTTCTACTATGGACCACTGAAAGTGTATTAAAAAGACGAGTGAAGGACTTCTAATTAGCCAGGTAGCTTGACTGCTTGTTTATGACATGCCAACTCCTGCTGATTGTTTTAAACTTGTTTCAAACTATTGTTTACATTAAAAGAAAGATGGCTGACATCACTGGTGGCTAAAGGAGAAAGGTTCAGAGGAACACCAACCTGGGCCATCAAACACAGCGGACTGATAGTCCTCCGGAAACCGTAGGAGAGGGGACACCCCACTCTGAGCTACATACACCCACACGAAACCCTGCACTGTTTCTGGCCTCCAGCTAAAGACAATTTTAGACCACAAGGACCCAAAAACAGAAAATAAAGTGTGGTTTTGAGTACCGTGGCACATCTTGAAGCTGGAAATCAACCGGCTACTCTCCGGTCTGGCTCAGTTCTACTCCTGGAGAATGTGTTTGGACCCTGCAACTAAACACTTTCCTGTCAGTCAGCCCTCCCCCCCCCACCTCCCCGCAAGCTTCGGTCAGTTCCTCCAGCGCTCTCTTTGTTGCCATGTGTTCCCAGCTCCAGGACTCCTGTGTGCAGGTCTTGGTGGTCCAGTGTGGAATGTGTTGAGGAGGGGGCAAGCAGGCGAGCCTAAAAGGGGGTGCTCAATTGTTCCTACACAGAGCATCCACCCCCCACTGATCTGTCGCTCACTTGTCCTTTTCGGGGGGGGGGGGGACCAAAGCGAGGGACGTAAAGTGATGGAATAACGGACATTCAGCCCATACACACACACAGCTTTTGAATTGATGCTACACTTGGAGCATACTAAATGAGAACTTAACATTCCACTGCTGCTGAAGATGGTGTCCCAAAAACTAAACAAGGTCCGGGATGAAAAAATAATTTCCAACCACTACAAAAGGCAGCTTTACTAACATTCCTGTGTTTTGTTCTGCGCTTGCTCTTGTGTTTTTGGTGAAGCTGTGATAAACTTGCTTTGTTTTGAGACAGTGAGCGATAAAGCAGCTAACTGAGCTGCACAGGGACTTTGTGTTGTAGTGTTGTCGCAGGAAACTGATAAAGAATTAGCGGGCACGTGTAGCCTCCCTCACTCCCGTTTCTGACTCCATGTGGCCACCCTTTAGACCTTAACCTAACGAAACCCAAACCAGATTATCCCGAAGGCTCATCAAACACTTAAGAAGGAGATGTCACATGGAAAAGGCAGAGTAACAGAAACCCTGATGTCTTTTCTGCATTTGACTGAGGGGAAACTCTAACCGAGTGCTCACAACCGACTAGTAAACCACCACAAACTTCAGTCTGCAGTCAGAAATTTCACAGAATACTTAGCCTAGAAACCTAGACCAACCGTGGTAAAAAGTTTCCTCTGCAGGTTGGTCCTTCCACGCTCAATTGTAGCCTCAGCATTGGCCTGAGAAGATCTGAGTCTTGCCAATCACAGTACTCTATGTTTGGTGGGCGGAATTTTCACCAGAGTGGTAACGAAGATAACTGCAATGATGGCATCAGCTCAGAAAAGGCATCAACTTTGGACTACTTAGACTCTGGCCTGTCTTTGAGACATGAGCAGATAGGGATACTTTTATTTAGAAAAAGGAAGCATTTGCTTCTTCAACAATGTATGGCAGACTGCCATAGCAATGAATTCACCACGTTGTTCGTTGCTCGGATCGGTCCAAGCGCTGTCCGATTACGGACACTTCAGCCTAATTTATACTTCTCCGTCAGCTCCACGAGGGAGAGACACGCACGGACGAAGACGCTTTGCTTTCGGACGTCTCCGTCTCCTGGGGAGTGTTGCAAAGCAATTCCACGCCAGGGCAACAGAGGGCGTAGCGCTGTTCTGTGGTATCCTATCATGGATCCCGTCCAAGATAGTGCCTCTACCTCTTCATGTGCTCGCCACCTTTAAACCAACCTTTCCCGTTGTTTCCTTCCACAAGTAAAACGCTTGATGCATATCTTTTCACTCCTCCAGTCACAGGTGAATAAAACGTTCATATTTTTAGAATTTTTCCATGAGGTATTCTTCTTTTCGCTCTGTGTCTGCCACTAGATATCTTCGGCTCTCTTTATGTTTTGAGGGTGCAATGGCGGTGCTGTCGACGACAGCAGCGTCCTGACCAATCACAAGCTTGCGTTCTCTGTCTCGTTGGACAGATATTTAGAAAAGAGAGCTTGACTCAGTTCGTCCTTTCGAGGGCTCTCCAGCAGGCTCGCAAGGACGGATAATGGCGTTGTGTGCATCTGTCCCAACGTAGACGAAGAAGTATAAATCAGGCTATACAGAGACAGTATTAAAGACAACTGTAGATCCCACCTACGACTGGGTGCTTTTTAGGGTTGTCACGGTAACCGGTGTAGCGGTAAACCCCGGTAAAAAAAGTTGACAATAATAATAACTGTCTTATTTAAAAAAAAACTATATTATCTCGCTGGATTACCGTGGCTGCGGTGTAGGCGCGTGACCCTTACCAGCCACCGTATCATCTGCTGAAGTTGCCGGCGGCACATGCGCGCTTTGTTGTTTACAACCAAAACTTTCTTGAAGCTAAAGCTGAAATAATGGCCAAAGGAGGAGACGGCAGTGCTCAGGACATTTGTTATCCCTCAAAGAAGACAAAGTGGGAAGTACGGGCATTTTTTTCGATATTTGAAGAATGCCGAGGGACAGTTGATAGAAGACGGCTATCCTGTTTGCAGCACGTGCAGAAAAAGTGTCTGTGAAAGGCAGCAACGCTTCAAATCTCATGACACATCTGCGTGACCATCACCCACAACTCTACAGTCAACGCAAGGCAAGCTAACGTTAGCGTTTTAGCTCAAATGCGTGATCCGAGGATTTGGGTTGAGGGAGAATGCAACGAGTCGCTATATAAAGCAGCCGCAGCGCCGCTACCTGCATATAAACCGTTCGCGGACACCCCCATGTTGAAATGACGCTATGCATTACGGGGCTCCCAGGGGCAGATAAGAGTTGGTCTCTCTCCGAGAATAATTATGAATTTAACAATGATTACTGCCTGATGACATTTTCCCACATCTGCAAAGCTCACTGGAAGGACACAAACCGAGGACAATATTTTCCTGATATAGGGTTTATTACTCAAGTAAGGGTAAAAAAGTATCTGATTAGAAGGCTACTTGAGTACTGAGTATCATCTGATCTAATATTTTTTAAATGATGACATCAAACAGACAAAAAATAAGAAGTTATGGGCAAATATTGGTATTTTAAAGACTAAAGGGGAAAAATGTAAACAACTAAACAACATAATTACAAAATAACACATTTTAGGCAAAATTTAGACAAAAACTGAGGACAATATTTCCTGACATACAGGGTTTATTTAATTGTGTGAAAATGTAGCACATTTAAGAAAAATACCGCGATAATACCGAAAACCGTGGTAATTTTGGTCACAATAACCGTGAGGTTAAATTTTCACACCGTGACTACCCTAGTGCTTTTATGGTCAGACTATGACTGAATGAATTAATGCGTTTATTTCAGTCAATAATATCTTTACCCAGAAATTTGGAGGGGGGAGGGGGGGGGGTGTACTATACATTTACATATATAGGATAGATTGCCAGGCTACAGAACCTAAAAGTCTGTGAGCTAAGTTTAAAGCAGAAGTCAATTTTTCTTAACATCAACCGAGTATCAATCTACAAAAACACATAACATTTTGAAACCCCTCCATAAAAATCTACTCATAAGAAGTGTTTAATAGTTCCCAGGGAGAAAAGTGGAAGAGTTTCCACTCATCGTTCAGGAATGTTATCAAAGATTATGGCTCTTGCTTTGGCTTTACTTTGTTTTAATATCAAGACTTGCGTATGTTTTCTCTTTAAACAAACTGTTGGTGTTAATGTTTACGTAACTTACTCTTCTGTGGAAAGGAATTGTTGTGCTAGAAAGAACTTCAGTAATAACAGTGCCTATACACACACACACACACACACACACACACACACACACACACACACATACAAGATTTAAGCACTGCTGTAATAGCTTTAGATATCCTAATGCACACACACAGTCTTTCCGGAGTAATTCCTGTAACTTCTGAGTCAAGATCATTTTTATGACACACCTGAATAAGTTTGATTCATATCAGAAAACCAATTTCAGCTCAATGTTTTCATTTCCAACACTTTTTTCCCCCACTACATATTTCCTCTTGTTAAAAGCCTTTCCTAAAAAAAAAAAAAAAAAGCTAGACTTTTTGTAGAAATATCCATTAGGTATTCTTTATGAGTTACGAGGCATGAGGGCCAACTCTTTCATTAGAGTCGGGACCGATCCGATCCAGTGCTGGTACTGGTCTCTGATACTGACATCATTCTTGGACTGATATCAGGCTGAGCTCATGGATCCACTCACCGATCCAGACTCCATAGTCCTCTGCTGCTCCACTCCATGTTTATGGCTGATCTCTTAACAGAAGTTACGGTTGAAGCCAAAAAGTTGCACAATTACATATTAACACACATCCAAGTGCTCCATTTCTCTGCCAGATTATTTCAAGTTTTTCTGATTTTTTTCCTCCTGAATCTGCAACACAGAGGCTGTCGAACTGTCTGCCTGCTGCACAGTTAACAATTGGCTGGCTAATCATGTCCTTTTTTGGAGGTATTTTAGTGTTGGCTGAAAAAAAAAACGAGACAGCAACTTGTCATCTGTGTAATGCAAACATTTAGAAATGTGGAATCTGTGAAGGACCAGATGTTGGGTGCTGTCCGAGGAGCAAGTTGACCCACAGCAAACAGAAACTTTCATTCTGAACAGCTTTCGACCTTCTTTCCTTTGTTGGGAAAGCGGTTTGGGAAGTGTTAGCCCCCCTTTGGGGAACTTTAACCAGCACAGATCACCTTTACCATCTAGGTGATGCAGACACTATGTTAGCAAGCACACCATGCTACCTACAACACAGAAATTTCTGCTCCGTTTTCCCACACTAGTCAAGATTTAGAGGCTGATGATTAAACATGATGTGGCGGTTGACGTCTTTTAGTCTGTTCAGAAGAACAATGACCACAGCTATCAAGCATGGGTCAAACTAAGATCAGTGAGGAGAAACAGCACGGTTAAAGCCGTTTTGTTCAAAACAACTAAAATAATGTTACATTCAAACTCTCAAGTAATCTGTTGGCACGGCTAACTTTAACTCACTATCTCTAAAGCTGGCTGAGCTACGGCCAAATTTGTGTTAGCTAAGGTTGATTAGCTGTACCAACAATTAAACTGGACTGAATCCATAGGTAATCAGCTGTAGATGTACACCTGTTGATTGTTTTTTGAGTGTTTCATTACAATCCGGCCACTGGTTTGCAAAAAACAGGGCTGATGTCCAAATGATATCAACATGTAGCACTCTGTGTACGATACAAACTAAAATACAAGCGAAGACTGCAGCCACATAACGGGCCGACCATAAATTAGGCCTGTGCAGTATACCCATTGTACCAAGAAAAGGTTTTTATGTCTATTATACGTTTTATTTTTTATTTTTTTGTTTACTGCTCTTCTGTTGAATAGCCTAGACAATGTCCAGAACATTTGCAGTGGGGAAGTGTTTCAACAGGGAATGATTTCACTGCTACAAACCAACACCACAGCATGTGTGAAAAGTAAACATTTAACATGCTAAGTTGAAGTCTGTTTGTTGGAACGCAGAAAACCCCTCCGCAGCCTCAGAAAACCAGGCGAGTCTGAATATTAAACACAGAACATCAGAGGAACTTATCTAAACTACAAGCAGGGTAAAACTTTACAGCCAATATGAGTAAGCTGTAAGGAACAGATGAGATAAATGGGACCATATGTGAATAATCCCCTGGAGTGTTTGTGAGTGTGCACCGATAACACACACGTTTATTTGGTAATGTTTTAGCTACATCCTGTGGAACATTATTCTTGATGTGATGTAAACAAATTAGGATGAAAGTGTTTCCTTTACTAATAAAAAGGTAGGAAATGTTTGGCTTAAACTCAAAGTGCAGCTAAGTGATTATTTCCAATGAAACAGATTAAAACAGAGATCAACCTTGAGAGGGACTAAGGACACCCGACAGGTGGTTTGTTGGTTAATTATTACAAGAGCAGGAGTACGGGGCAACAGTTTGGAGCAGATGGTTGGACTTTAGAACGGTTGCAGACACCACCCTCCCCTCCAAGTCCCCCCGCTCTTATCATATCTGCAGAATGTCACCGCAATTACACAACCTGTTATTTCCCAAAGCGCTGTGCCGCGGAGAAGGCCTGGAAAGAGCGCTCACTACAAGAGACTGCAGAATGTCTCCAGCTTACAGAGGCCAATGCTCTGAGGTCATGCGCGCTTCAAGTTTCACCCATAATGCACTGCACTGATTATGAACAGAGGATGTTCCACGTGTTGAAAGGAGAGAAAACGGCCCGCTTCTCTTTGATCTCTGTTGTCCCATACCTGAAGCATGAAATCAAGCCTGACTGGCAGAGTTAACCATGGCACATCTGACTTTTTTTCCTCCTCCACCAATGAACTGTAGCATCCAGCTGTGCAAAGAGCGGCCTGTAGCCAGGCACAAAGCCGTCTGGTCAGAATTAATTGCTTTGCTTTCAGGTAGTGAAGAGCCTGAGTGAAGCTATGCAGCAGAGCCCTTTCACTGCTCGTCACTAAAATCCAACAGGACTGTAACACATACCGTTAGCAGACAGAGGCAGACAGTTAAACCACCGTTTATATTTTCCATGATTATCAACATTTTTATAAGCCATTTTCGGAGTGTTTGTGTAATTTATTTACCATTAATGTGAAGTTTTCAACCACAGACCAAAAACAAATCATCCTAAAACTGACAAGGCACTTGGAAGGAAGATCCCGGAGCTCGTAGCAGCTACGCCTGCTGTTCGTCTGTATCACTTCATTCTGTCTGTGTGAAAACAATCGGGGTTTCTATTGGGAGTTTTACCGCACTGAAACGTCTTCAGTGAGTCAGGTCTAGCCATGAGTAATGTCATCTGTAACAAACATTCTTATCTCCAGGCTGCCAGCAATAACACGGGATGTTTGTGGTTAAAAATGCAATGTTTCAATCCCCATGTCTGTCTCGTGTTGCACAAACCGGATTTATGATGCCTTCAAAAGGTGCATATTTAAAAAACAACTTTAATAAACTCAGAATAAAACTGTTGGACTTTAAATATCTAGTTAAGACACACGGTTGATCAAAAACATTTTGGCAGGACTATTCCGTTAAGATGAGTTAGAAATATAAGTGAAGCATGTCGATACTGACATACAGTCAGGGTCCGAAATTAACACTCGCCACTCGCCAAATGCGAGTAAATTGCTCCATTTGGCGAGTAAATTTTTGAGCTCTATCTGCCACCTGGCGAGTAAATATTTGCACCAAATTAGTTACGTTTATCAGTCATCTTCCATGGATTTCTGATACTCCTCCCGCCTGCACGCAACGTACACAAACTTACGCGAATTGTGAGCGCCGCATCCAACGTCATTTCCGCCTATCCCATTCAATCAGTTTATCAAGTTAGCAGTTAGCTTCGTGTTAAAACTAGCGGTGAAATGTGGCGGTTTTTAACTGGAGTCAGCCAGCCTTCCAATGGAAAACTCGTCGAACTGGAAGAAAAACCACCAGGACCAGTGGCAACCAGAAGATTTTGTGAAAAGTGGCGAACTGGAGATGGCGGAGTTGTGAGACAACGGCTACATTATGATGGCCACGTAGCGTTGCTGCCTTTCACAGACAACTGTCCCTCGGCATTCTTCAAATATCCAAAAAATGCCCGTACTTCCGACTTTGTCTTCTTTGAGGGATAATAAATGTCCCGAGTGCTGCCGTCTCCTCCTCTGGCCATTATTTCAGCTTTAGCTTAAAAAAAGTTTTGGTCGTAAACAACAAAGTGCGCATGTGCCGCCGGCAACTTCAGCAGATGATACGGTGGCTGGTAAGGGTCACCGCGCCTACACCGCAGCCATGGTAATCCACCGAGATAATACATATTTTTTAAAAAACAAGACGGTTATTATTATTGTCAACTTCTTTACTGGGGTTTACCGCTACACCGGTTACCGTGACAACCCTAGCCCTGACACACTTTCAGATATTCTCACGGTGCAGCTGTGTTCTCCAGAGGTCAAGGACTATGACCCAAATGAGGCTTTGGCACAAAGATGGTGTCAGAAGCAGGAGGCCAGACTTCATGGACAGAGAAAACAAGGAGTCTGACTAGATTTCAATGAAAGAGTTCATAAAAACATCTCTGAAAATAAATAAATAAATAAATAAATAGTAAAAATGACAAAAGAGTTGTTTTTCTTATTAATTGATGTTTTAATTATTTTGTCGCTCTGTTTGGAATCAACATAATATAAAATAACATGCTTTAGGTAGATCTAAATCATTTAGAATTTTGGCCGGTAAAAAATATGTAGATTTTCATCATCTACCAGCCAACTTGGCCGGTGAGTAAAAAATGTTATTTTGGACCCTGCATACAGTTATTTAATATGACTACTGATTGAGTTGGTGAATACCCTGCATTTATTTATTATGTCCAGCCAAAATCAAGCAGTGTGTGTGGCTTGTCAAAATAAGAGCATAAAGTCATGCCACACACAGAAAGCTTCGCTCTGCGGGTCGGTCTAGACCGTTTATTATGATCCGTGTTCACTTTATCAATGTTTTCCATCCTTATAGGGAGCCTAAGTCACACCCATCTACTTCCGGTGCCCGGAAGAACGAAAAAATGAATGCAAGTCAACGGGGCTAATACGCCATTTTCTAATTCCGCTTGTTTTGTGCCATGGATTTCACATATGATGTCCGTGAATTTTAAAGACGCATTTTGATACAAAGAACGCGCTTATTTTCTAACAGGGGGAAAGGCTATTTTAGGTTTTGTGTGAAAATAAGTCCAAGACTACAAATGCACTTCACGAAAGTGACCTCATCGAACCAGACACGGAGAAAACGGAGGAAAAAGGGCTGTAAGTTCAGCGAACTTCCCACAGGAGGAAAGAACCACCATAAATCTGGTCATGTGGTAAGTAGCAGCTACTTTGAGGAGAGATTATGTGGTGACGTCACATATGCGACATGCCGATTTCTAGTTTGTAATCATGCTAATTACAAACTTTTACAAGCTAATAAATCTCAAAGTTCAGTGGCCTAGTGGTAGAGTGTCCGCCCTGAGACTGGGAGATCAGGGTTCAATTCCTGGTCGGGTCATACCAAAGACTTAGAAAAAAATGGGACCCAATGCCTCCCTGCTTGACACTCAGCATTAAGGGTTGGATTGGGGGGTTAAACCACCAAATGGTTCCCGAGCGCGACTGTGTCTGCAGCTCACTGCTCCCCCAGGGGATGTGTCAAATGCGGAGAACAAAGATCGCACACACATCAGTGTGTATGACAACTAATGGGACTTTAACTTGAAAGTACGTGACTGGCGTGGTGGAAACTCCCATCATTACTTTTCATTTAAAATGCAGTACAACATATGTGTGATCCAGGGCGTAAGGCAAAGCGATTAGAAAATAGCGTTTTTAGCCCCGTTGACTTGCATTCATTTCTTCGTTCTTCCGGGGACCCATGGTGCGGAAGTAAACTTAGAATAAACAATATGAAAATATAAACTGAGTCAAAAATTACTTTTACCGTACAGTTGCCATGGAAATGCACAACAACAGCCCTGTTTTAGATAAGAAATATTTAAATGGACATTAGCCAAAGGCCTGGGTGATGGGGGAAAAAATCTACCACAATATATGTTTCCATATCATACGATCTCAGTTTTAATCATGATTATTTTAACCTGCCAGTTAAAACCAGCTCTAAAATAGAAACTGGTTTACCTTAACTTTTTATTAATATAATAATTATTTTTATATCAGTGATATACTAAATAAACTAATTGTCCACTCTGGGATAATGAACATACGTTGTTTACATAACATTACCCGGCCTATCTTCCGCTCTAGTGGAACAGGAAAAGAGGAATGTGAATGTTTTCCCCGGACGCTTCTTCTTGTTTTATGGCGGTGGGCAACCAAGGAGCATTACTGACTCCTACTGGTCCTACACACTTCTGCCATGTTTGATTGCAAAAATAAGTTCATAAATGTGATCGCACTGAAAATAATCACGACCACTAACTACGAGTACGCTCTGCTGCAAGTTGTGTTTCCACAATAGGAGTTCTAGGAAGTTTCTGGCGGAAGGAAAAGTACCTGTGAGACATGATGACTTGGTCTTCTTGACCTTTGTGTTAAAATTGGCCTTTTCTGGACTTTGCGGAGACATCAGCATATAGTGACTGCTTTGTTGATGAGTGATGTCACCGATCAACACGAGGGGACACTATCATTACGCTTCATGTAGGGCTGGGCGATTTATCGATATTTTAAAAATATCGATATGATTTTTAAACAAGATACAAGATGACTTTATATAATTACATCAATATAACTGGCCAAACTGCTATGCTAGTGATTAGCCGCTATGTTAGCGACATGTTGCTCTGTCTCTAAGTCGTTTTTATGTGTATTCTCACAAGTTTGCTCAATCTGAGAGGCTCTGGGAAAATGTGCTGCTCTAAACTTTGCATTTGGCATCCTGGTTTATAATTATTTGGGGTCGTTCAACACCAACAGAGTTCTGTTTTTCCGTCCTGCTTGTGCGGAGAGATGAGCCAAACCCCTCCCTCCCCTGTGTAATGAGGAAACAGTTACGGAAAGCCGGAGTGGCCAAATGACCTCAAACATATTGTAAGGGTTTGAATAGTAAACGAAAGGCGAGCTCAACGGGTGAAAAATGTTGTTCCGATTTTTTCCGCTCTGGTTAGCTATGCTAGTAAATACTATGTTACGAGCGATTCTGTTAAAAAGTAAAGAGTTTGTAAGGTGTGGGTTACGGCGACAGTAGTCCAAAAATAATACTCATAAAAGGGCAACCAGAGACTCTGAGTCATTACAGTATAATTGTTGATATGAGTCCATATTCCAGCCATGTTTGCCCTGATAACTAATAACTCCACGGTGCGTGACCCACGTGACCTTCAGTAGATGCAATTACATCATCATAAATTTAGATTAACATGAAAGATTTTTTTTTTCTCTGGACAAGAAATATACGATATGGGCCATCTTTAGATGAAATTTAAATAATTTTACATTAATTATAAATATAAAAGTGCCTGTGGGACATTTGATACACCTCTAGCTCAACTCTGTCTTGTCTTGTCTTGTCTGTCTGTCTGTCTGTCTGTCTGTCTGTCTGTCTGTCTGTCTGTCTGTCTGTCTGTCTGTCTGTCTGTCTGTCTGTCTGTCTGTCTGTGTGTGTGTGTGTCTGTGTGTGTGTGTGTGTGTGTGTGTGTGTGTGTGTGTGTGTGTGTGTGTGTGTGTGTGTGTGGGGGAGTGTGGGGTGTGTGTGTGTGTGTGTGTGTGTGTGTGTGTGTGTGTGTGTGTGTGTGTGTGTGTGTGTGTGTGTGTGTGTGTGTGTGTGTGTGTGTGTGTGTGTGTGTGTGTGTGTGTGTGTGTTAGCAGATTTTTTTTTTTCTTTTTTTTTTTTTTTTTTTTTTTCTGTTTTTTTTTTTTTTTTTTTTGTCTGTCTGTCTGTCTGTCTGTCTGTCTGTCTGTCTGTCTGTCTGTCTGTCTGTCTGTCTGTCTGTCTGTCTGTCTGTCTGTCTGTCTGTCTGTCTGTCTGTCTGTCTGTCTGTCTGTCTGTCTGTCTGTCTGTCTGTCTGTCTGTCTGTCTGTGTGTGTGTGTGTGTGTGTGTGTGTGTGTGTGTGTGTGTGTGTGTGTGTGTGTGTGTGTGTGTGTGTGTGTGTGTGTGTGTGTGTGTGTGTGTGTGTGTGTGTGTGTGTGTGTGTGTGTGTGTGTGTGTGTGTGTGTGTGCTCTCTCTTATATGTGTGTGTGTGTCTGTCTGTCTGCCTGGCTGTCCTGTCTGTCTGTCTGTCTGTCTGTCTGTCTGTCTGTCTGTCTGTCTGTCTGTCTGTCTGTCTGTCTGTCTGTCTGTCTGTCTGTCTGTCTGTCTGTCTGTCTGTCTGTCTGTGTGTGTGTCTGTCTGTCTGTCTGTCTGTCTGTCTGTCTGTCTGTCTGTCTGTCTGTCTGTCTGTCTGTCTGTCTGTCTGTCTGTCTGTCTGTCTGTCTGTCTGTCTGTCTGTCTGTCTGTCTGTCTGTCTGTCTGTCTGTCTGTCTGTCTGTCTGTCTGTCTGTCTGTCTGTCTGTCTGTCTGTCTGTGTGTGTGTCTGTCTGTGTGTGTGTGTGTGTGTGTGTGTGTGTGTGTGTGTGTGTGTGTGTGTTAGCAGACAGCTGTACCAGTGTTTCTAAAGCCCAAACACAGCTGTACCAGTGTTTCTAAAGCCCAGACTGGTAGAGAATAGGCACTAAGGTTAAAATTTGACAAGAATCATTACATTTTTATGCATTTAATCTACTGATTTATGTTTATAATTTCTCAAGACAGCTTAAAGTGAGGAGGTAACTTGTAAATATTTTACAGGAGGAAAAATATCTAGATATATATCGTGTGCGTGTTTTGTTTGATTTGGTGATTGTGTTATGATGATGTAAATGACTCTGCTGTCTTATCTGCTATTTTGTTGTATAATCTGAGGACCCGCTCGAAAATGAGATGACACATCTCAAGTGGTTTCTATCCTCATAAAATATAAGTTAAATAAATAAAATATCGTGTATCGGAATTCAGCAAAAAGATATTGAGATATAAGTTTTGGTCCATATCGCCCAGTCCTAGTCTCAAGTCTATTTTTTTATGCACTACTCTTCTAAAACATGTCAAACTCTGCAGTTTAGATCGGGACAGACAGGAAGTCAAAACACAAAAGCAGTGTAAAGCATCAGGAAACTTTCTAAATAAAAGTCACATGCAGATAAGCATGCATCAAATCCTGTGAGACCCCCAAAGCCGGCGTAAACAAAACAGAAAATAAGCCAGAGACCTTTTTAGATAAAAGTTGCTGTTTTTCCCTTGCATGTTGTCGTGTAAACCTCTGAAATCACGCATGGTGTTGCAATTCACGGAATCAGCTGTGTGGAATGCTTTTGCTGCCGTTTTGTCAGAATCGCTTCTGGTTGGAAGGAAGCTCACAGGTACAACACCTCTACTACACGCCGTTTCCGCGTCCCGTGGAAAGAAGGGGTAACACGGTGAATGTGCACCTATAAATGTCTTTTTAAAGAGGATTGATACTTGGAAAAAGGACTGCAAGAAAAATGATCCCTGGATGTGCTTGTGGGTCATAATTAGAAAATAATAGAGTATTTTTAAGACACACATGGTGTGTTTCACCTTTGTTCTATTATCTTTACTTGCACAGAAGACGCAAGTTTAGCCTTCAGAGGTGGTGGAAACATGCATCATTTAAAAGGCACAACAAAGTAAATCTGTGATTCCAAAGAAGGATTTGCTCAATAATAATAATAATAATAATAATAATAATAATAATAATAATAATGGTTGATTTTTGTGATTGTTTGTAACCAAAATGCAAACTGAAATCCAAAATAGATTATTGCTCAGCCCATATAACCTAGGCTTTTTAATCACTTGATTATGACTATGAATATCAGTGAGAACGAGCTGCATCCCTGCAGTCCAGACACAGCGGGAACCTGTTGTTAGGTAAAGACACTTTTGTCCACAACAGACAAACTTGGAC
>SSNQ01034508.1:915347-936193 GCA_006942095.1 Nothobranchius kuhntae | reverse complement strand
TTAGATAAAAGTTGCTGTTTTTCCCTTGCATGTTGTCGTGTAAACCTCTGAAATCACGCATGGTGTTGCAATTCACGGAATCAGCTGTGTGGAATGCTTTTGCTGCCGTTTTGTCAGAATCGCTTCTGGTTGGAAGGAAGCTCACAGGTACAACACCTCTACTACACGCCGTTTCCGCGTCCCGTGGAAAGAAGGGGTAACACGGTGAATGTGCACCTATAAATGTCTTTTTAAAGAGGATTGATACTTGGAAAAAGGACTGCAAGAAAAATGATCACTGGATGTGCTTGTGGGTCATAATTAGAAAATAATAGAGTATTTTTAAGACACACATGGTGTGTTTCACCTTTGTTCTATTATCTTTACTTGCACAGAAGACGCAAGTTTAGCCTTCAGAGGTGGTGGAAACATGCATCATTTAAAAGGCACAACAAAGTAAATCTGTGATTCCAAAGAAGGATTTGCTCAATAATAATAATAATAATAATAATAATAATAATGGTTGATTTTTGTGATTGTTTGTAACCAAAATGCAAACTGAAATCCAAAATAGATTATTGCTCAGCCCATATAACCTAGGCTTTTTAATCACTTGATTATGACTATGAATATCAGTGAGAACGAGCTGCATCCCTGCAGTCCAGACACAGCGGGAACCTGTTGTAAGGTAAAGACACTTTTGTCCACAACAGACAAACTTGGACATTATCCCTGCTTTATTCACATGCTGCACGATTAACTCTGACCCACGCAGGCATCGTTTGGGTGTTTCCATTGGCAATAAATAGAAAAGGAGCTTTTCTCTGAAGAGTTTACTTTCCATGTTCCTCTTTATGTTTACATATAAATCAAACTGAAATATGTCTCAGCCACCAATGGTGATAACAGATCTTTAAAGCTCTACTAGGCAAATGAATAAATGTTACTACAAAAACACACAGGGAAACTGCGACTCCACAGGCTGTAGAATAAAGCAAATGCAGCGACAAAGTAGGTAAAAGCAATTATATGAGTTGAATTTAAAAGGAAAGCTGAACTAAATCACCTGAAAGAAATGAGGCATGCTTGGGAGTCTGGTTGTAGAGGAACATCACTTCAAAATGGAAAAATCAGTATGCTGAACTAAGGCCCTGTCCACACGTAGCCGGGGATCTGCCAAAACGTAGATATTTTTCTACGTTTTGGCCTGTCATCCACACGAAAACGGAGTTTTTTCACACGAAAACGGATCTTTTTAAAAACTCCGGCCAAAGTGAAGATCTGCGTTTTCTCCGTTTTGGGTGTCTGCGTGTGGACGAACAAAACCGGAGTTTTAAAGTCCGCAGCGTCACTTTCCGCGACAGAAAAATGCTGACATCACGTGTGCGACCTGTGTTTACACTAGCCGACATCACGGAAGCCTTCAGAGCTGCGCTCTGTCACTACCCGATCCATCAATTGTCCAAGCGCTTTCTGCTTGTTTGTTTTTGCAAGCAGAATTACTGCTCCTTGAGGAAGACCACAGACGAAGGACGAGGTTACGAACGGGGGAAGCACTGCCGCCTACAGGTCTGGCATGTCCTTAACAACGTATTTATCCGGGTACGTGTGGACAGAGTTTGTTTTTAAAACGCGGTGGTGTGGATGCAAGTTTTTGGAGGGGCGGATATTCGTTTTCAAAAAACCTGGCTACATGTGGACTAGGCCTCAATCTAGATGTTTGTTTTCCCTTCTATAAAACTGAAATAAGAAGTGAGAGCAGCGTTGGGTTGGGGCGTGGGGTTAAATATGCAGGGCACCGTGGAATTTTAATCCCCTCCAGTCTTAACTGTAAAAGCCCCCCGGTCCTCCACTAGTTTCCACTTCTTGGCTGCATCCTATGACTGGCTTCATTGATTTGCCCTCTTGCCCCTTTAATTATTAACATATCAGCCCCTTTTGCTGATGTTCCTCATCATGTCATGTGTTTGCATTTAGCCCCCACACACAAAAGGAGCAGGCCTTAAATATCATGACACAAACACAGCCAGAGAAGAAGTGAAAGGCATAAAAGCGATGTTACAGGAGAATGTTTACCAGATCACTGCCGGCTGCTTGGATTTCACAGCCATAGGAGTCTCCGCTGAGGAAGCCTGGAAATAAACACAAGCCTGGCCTCGTTCAGCGGGGGGGGGGGGGGTTTGCTGGACTCCTGGGATGATTACACCTCCTTATTGTTATGAATTACCTACAAGTGTTTCCTAAACGAAGACTATGTTTACCCAGCGGACTGGTGATACTGTGTGTGCCAGAAGAATGCGTGGCCAAAAGTTTCACTGCTACTTCCCTCTGTCTGACTTAATCAGCTGTAGTACTAAAAAAAAAAAGCACTGGCATTGATTTATTTACTAAATGATTTAAATGTAGCAAGCCTTCTTTCTGCAAGGACAATTAAATGGTTGTTGACTTTATCTTGGGCTGCACGATATTAGTAAAACTTGTGATGCACCATAACAGTGATTACGATATGACTTGCAATAAATACATAGATACTTAACTCAAGAACAAAAAAAATCAAAACATTATAGAAAATGAGAAAAGCATAAATTGTTATCAAAAGATGTGAGGAAAGGAAAAAAGAAAAGGTCATCAGTGGATCCCGGGAAAAGCAGAACCGGCAGAAGCTAACTCAGGTGTTTGCTAGCCATTTAAATTAAGTGCTATCTGCCCTAAGGGGCGGGCATCTAACCTATAATAACTCACCCGATTGGCCAAATGGGTGAAGGGCTCTATTTGATTTGTCAAAAACTTCACGCTTATGTTTGATTGACAAAATGCATAATGTGTAGCAAACATTTGAGCTGACCATTCATTGCGTTTTTTTCTGTTCTTTGCGATATGCATATGCCTATATCGTGATACATTTGGGATGTATTGTGCAGCACTCATTTCATCCCATAACCTGTTGTTTGAAATAAAATTTAAGAACAATTTTTGCTTAAAATCATAAATAATTGTTTGTACTGAAATGTTTTCCCATTTGTGTTTAACTTTATATTAAATTTTCCAGCTTAAAAGTGTAGAGACTTAAGCTGTTTTTTTAATCCATGGAGTGACCATCTCCCCTCTTTAGGAACTGACTTCCTTTGATGTAATAAACATGTAGTTAACGTGTAATAAACATTTAATAAAGATGACTGAGATGTTTCACAGCGAAACATCTTAAGACTAACTCAGAACTGCTTGATGCTCACGTTGCTATCTTAAAACATAACAATTTTAGCAGTTTTAAAAACAAACGTGAACTTTTCCGTCAGAAGCCAGTTTTGTAACCCAGTGCCATTTAATAACATGTTATAAAAAGTTAAAAATAATAAGCAGTTGCCTATATTCAGTTTCTGTTTCTTAAAAAAGTGATCCAAGCTTCACTACTTGATGCTAACGTTGCTAGCTTAAGAATGCCGGGCTCTATGCCAGCACTTAGGAACTTTAGTAGCTCCCCTGGAGCTGCTGGTCCCCACTTGTGACCCACAACTGTCCTCTGAGGTTAAGAAGAGGCCTGGAGGGTAAAACTCACCGTTGATTCCTTTGTTTGGGACGTCGTTAACGTTTAAGCCTTTGGAGGTGAAAGCAGCACGAACTTCGTTACAGTTTTTTAACTTTTGCTCCGCAGCCGCGGACAGCACAACCAGCGTGGAAACACACAGCAGCAGAAGCGTCTTCATCTTTGTTTTCATAGGAAAAAAATTAAATTTAATAATAATAAAAAAAGAGTAGCCGCTCAGGTGCGAGTAGCTAAAACACTAGTGAGTTTGAGTCCCACGAAGAAGCAGCGCTGATTTCTCCCACACTCCATTCACAGCAGCTCCGAGGCCAGCTCCAAACTACCCGGTCCGACGGGGAAAAGTTCAAATAAAACACCGAAAATACGCCTAAAGCAGGCTCAAATGTCCTCTAGAAAAGCTGCAGGTCTTGGGAAAAATGTCAAGTTCCAGACTCGACAAACGAAGAAAAACGTTAAAAAACTGCGGTTTAAAAAACTTTCTCTCAAACTGAGGCGACAGTCTCAGCCACACAAGCGAATTTCACCGAAAGTAAAAAAAAAAAAAAAAAAAAACACGGGATGAGAGACACGACTACAGAAAGTTGCCTGGACAAAGTTGGGTCTATAGTCGTCCGTTTCTTTCTTTCTCTCCAAACTTGAAGGCTCCGTGGTTTGTGCGGCACTGGGACGGGGCGCTGGGCTGCTCGCTACTCCTACTGGGATCCAGATGCGAGCCAAATGCCCCGGTGGACACCCAGGAGCGAGAGCGAGTTCCGGGGACAAAGAGCTGGAGACCGGGAACACCAGGGCTGGAGCAGGAGCGTCCAGAACCTGGATCTGCTCAGGTTTCTGGCTTTACGACGACAAGAGACAGACGGGTGTCGAAAATCAGGACTGGAGCTGAGGGTGGAGCCACACAACAGCAGGCCCAGGCTGATTACTGACCCAAAAGTACAAAATCACATAAATAAGAGTCAAGCTGAAGACCCCAGAGTCACAACTATCTCTCATTTATAGTGTGAGCTGTGGAAAGAGAGTGCTCTCCTATTGTTTCTGTGGAGCTCACACAAGTTACAACAATATTTGAAGCAAAAAGACACTTCTTTGAATGCCTATAGAATGGAAATATCCATCATTTTCCCACAGCGGGGATATTTGTTTGTACTAGCAGCAAAAACAGCAGATGCTACCACAGTGGTATGACTGCAGATGTCCCTTATTGTGATGTCACAATAAGGAAAACCAAAATAAACCCACATCCACCTGTTGACACTCAGCTAGGCGTCTGCTCTTAATGTGGAGGAGCAGCAGCTCTACTCCAAGTCCCTCCCAGATTTCTGAGCTTTTACCCTCATAGCAGCAAATCATGGGATGAGTGGGCATGGCCAGCAGCAACTTGTTTTATTTAATTGACATAACCCTGAAACAACTCGTTCTGTAAGGTACAGAAGCTGGTGATATGATCTTTTGTGAGGCTGAATTTATGCAAGGAATCTAATGAAAATGTTTTTTTATTGACATTATATATGACCTTTAATATATATTGAAGATTTTTCATAGAAAGTTTTAAATAGCACCACAATACCCCTCACAGGGGTACTGTTCCCTGAACAGCCTTGGTTTGGAGAAATAGATTTTATACCCTAAAGTTCTCAGTCCTAGTCCCGGAGAGCCGGTATCCAGCACGTTTTAGTTTTAACCCTGTTTCAACACACTTGATCGCAATCAGCAGATAATTAACAGGCTTCTGCAGAGCTGGATGAGCTGCTGAACAGATGATTCAACCATTATGTGCTGAATACCAGCCGTCCAGGACCAGGATTGAAAACCCCTGCCCAAAAGGACTGATGCTATTGACTACGTTTACATGCAGCCAATATCCGGGTTATGATCGGGTTAAGGTCGGTATTCGGGTTTCTGAGTTGATCAGAATAACCCGTTTACAAGCATAAATAGAAAGAGTTACCCCTAACTTGCATAACCCGATGTAAATGCGGACGTTGGGGTAGCGTCAGGACGTATGGACTATGTCCAGACGCAATATGCCTCATTTCCGGTTCTTCTTGTTCTGGTATCCGTGAAAACAACAACATGTTTCCCAGTTTGGAAGAGATAGCGACCGCGTTTGTTTGCGTTTTAGTTTCCTCGTCACTCCAAAAGTGTGGTGCTGTGCCGCGACTCGCCATGTTGCTCCCAATTTATTGTTTACTTCTGGTGTTCTGGCGCATACAAGACGTCTCCCTACTCAAAAGACCAAGATTCCTTGCGAACAGAGCATGCGCAGAACACACGCTTTGGTGGGGATATCCCGATATGCGTTTACACGACCAAACATTCGGGTTAGAAAAGGGTTACCCCAGGTTTTTGGCGGTGTTTACATGGACCTGCGGAACCGGGTTATTGTGAATATTCGGGTTTTAAAAGGGTTACTGGCTGCATGTAAATGCACTCAATGACTAGTCTGAGTGCAGCCAAGAACTAGATGTATTGCTGTAGAACACCCCTAATTATGTACATTTTTTAGCATGTCATGTACTTTTATTTTATAAACATTTACAATGCCAATAGTTATTAATGAGCAAAATATTAGACAGCAGGAAGATGGAGAACTTCCTGTACGTTTACAGGGGAGGTCTATCAGGAATATATTACAACCTCAGTCTAAGCTTTGGTGTGGAATCAAAACATATGGTGCAATAAAGAATTAGAGGATAACATTTGTTGACACTGCTGAAAAATAATATGTTGTATCCTTTATTTCTATTCGCTGGTGAAAGTTCTCAGTCATCCAGGTCATGGCTATCCAAAGAGGTTCAAATGAAGGCAACTGTACTTCTTTGCTTTCTTGAAGAGATTTCGCTTCTCATCTGAGGAGCTTTGTCAAGTCTGACTGGAATATGGGAGAGTCGAGTTTATAAACTGCAGCTGTCTGTTGTTGCTGAAACCACCTTTGAACATCCTTCCATCCTTCCATCCATCCATCCATTCATTTTCATCAGCTTATCCAGAGTCTGGTCACGGGGGCAGTAGCCTAAGGCGAGAGGCCCAGATTTCCCTCTCCCCAGCCACTTGGGCCAGCTCTTCCGGGGGAATCCCAAGGCATTCCCTGGTCAGGTGAGAGACATAGTCCCTCCACCGTGTCCTGGGTCTCTCTTTAGGGCTCCTCCCAGTTGGAAGAGCCCGGAAAACCTCACCAGGGAGACATCCAGGAGGCATCCTGACCAGATGCCCGAGCCACCTCAACTGGCTCCTTTGGATGTGGAGGAGCAGCAAATCTACTCCAAGCCCCTCCCGGACGACTGAGCTTCTCACCCTATCTCTAAGGGAGAGCCCAGCCGCTCTACGGATAAAACTCATTTTGGCCGCTCGTATCAGCAATCTCATTCTTTCTGTCACTACCCAAAGCTCATGACCACAGATGACGGTAGGAACGTAGATCGACGGTAGAACTTCGTCTTCTGACTCAGCTCTCTCTTCACCACGACAGACCGGTACAACGCCCGCATCACTGCAGATGCAGCACCAATCCACCTATCGATCTCACGCTCCAGTTTTCCCTCTCTCATGAACAAGACCCCGAGGTACTTAAACTCCTCCACTTGGGGCAGGACCTCATCCCTGACTCGGAGAAGGCATTCTACCCTACCCATTTTACTCTATGAACACCCCATCCTCCCTAATGCCTCATGAGTTGTTTATGTCGTTATGTTCTATTGTGTTTATTTCTATTATTGTCACTTTGACACCTAGATAACTGTAACTGCTTTCTTCAGAATAAAATGCGTTACATGTAAATATAGGCTTTTAAAAAACGTTTTAGTCAACCTGAGATGAGAACTATTATTACCTTTACAAAGGAACACACTCCAAAAATGGCTGAAATTGTCTCTCTAAGTCTCTTTTGATTCCATGTTGGTAACCATAACAGGTTCTTGTATTCGTGAACCTCATAATTTATTCACCAAGCGGTTTGAAAGGAGCGGGCTATTCCTGCGCTGTGTTTTCCTGCCCGGTATATCAGCGCTAGTTTAAACCTCGTGGATCAGGACCTGACAAGTGTTTTGGCAACCACAGAGTAAAAAAAAGAGACAGGCCTGTTCCTTACACAAACACAGGTCAGCCTGTGTCCTGTTACCAGCCGGCCAGTTGTGTTTCCACTCTGCAGCTGCTTGTCACGCTGGTAGCTGGTAGCAGCAAAGTACAGTAAACAGACTGCTGAGGGAGAAACGTTCACGTGTGGAGGTCTAAACAGCCAAGTGTATGTTTGTCCATGTGTGAACATCCTTCTGTAGGTGTTTGTTAGAACGACACATACCAAAGCAAGATTCTTCCAGTGACCTTTGCCCCATTTGCGACGCGGGTAGACAAACCAGATAAATTTGAGTTAAATAGCATGTGGACACCAGATGATGGCCGTAATCTAGCACACCCCGATCCACTGTAATCACATTCATCATCCATCTTCATGAAAAGCTGCAAATATTTGGAAAGGTTCTCCAGAATATGGAGAAGATCATTTTATAAGGTGCACAAACAGTCGAACAAGCAGGGGAAAAGTGGTAATGAGACTTTTTACCCCCTGCATTTAAACATTCCTGGATTGTGTGCATGTGAGTGTGTGTTCATGTCCGTTGGTTGGGGGGGGGGGGGGGGGTAGCAGCACTCAGCAAAATGGCATTCCTCCTTTTGTGTCCACATTCCTGAGGCGGCTCCATTCATTCTGTGTGACTGCTGCTGCTGAGGAGGAGGAGGATGCTGGAGCAGAGCACATGGGAGAGCGTGGGCCCGGCACTCCTCTCAACAGGCCAACAAAGGCTAAGAAAATGGTTTAGCGCCATGGTAATTAGACATGAATGAGCTTTGAACGACGTGACATGTCTCAGGCTTTTTCTCTGTGCAGGAGGAATTTTCAGCGTCCAGCCTGGTTAAAAGAATCGGACCTGACTGGGAGGAGGGCGGGCGGCGGAGTTTGTGCACGCTTAAGCCCCTGGATTGCAAAGTTATTTCAATTTACATGCACTGTTTGATGACCCCGGTAGTACCCAAGCCCAAATTTCTTTGTGTGATTGTTACATTTTGCTGAAATACATATTCATCAGTCCAGCTGAAGCCACACTGCTCCTCCTAGTCAGCTGTTCTAACTGCTCCTGCTGACTAACTACCCCTCCGACCTTAACTCTGGGTTGCTTCAACCAATATTTCCTTAAGAAAACATGTGGGCTCTGCATTTCAATAGGTCTATTTGCCCATTCTCAAGCCTGCATTAGCATTCAGAGTGTACCCCCCCCCAGGGCTGGCTGCTGCCCTCCCCACAGCCAGCGTTTGCTCATCTCCTAATAATCTGCTGCTGCTTTCCATCTTAAAGGCTGCGACCCAGATCAGGAAAGGAAAAGCACCGCTGGGTGATAATGGAGTTTTTATCTGCTAGGTGAGAAAAGTTACAGCAGGATTTTGCAGAGATGGAGACGTGTGAAGCTGTGACAGCAGATAAGCCTTTAAAACTGCACCAAAACACAAACAGGTAGCACAATTAGCACCAATTAACTGATAGATGTTAACCGATTAGGGCGAGCCTGGGGGGAAACCGATCAGACTCAAACAATTAAAGGGGATCTCCCTCCCAGAGCGCTCCATCGTCCCTCAGGTGAAGTGAGCACATGTCCAGAGAAAGATCCGCGCTGTTCCAGCTTTGAAATCAGTCGGGGTGAAAAAGCACAAAGTTGCAGGAATTCCTACAACACTGTGTCCTCCTCTTGACATCTCCCGTGCGATAATCATTTTCTCTGCATCCATTCATGGAGAATTCCCCCTGGATCAGTCAAATCCACTGTCATGTGATTTGTCATTTCTCACTTTCTTCAGCCTCTTGTCATCTTTTGCCACGGATCAAATCGTTTCTACCCGTTTCAAACTCATAAAACATTTAGCCTGCTTGAGAGTCAAACCTTATATTCTACAATCGTCTCTTTAGGCTGCTTTTTTCGCTCTGCTCATGTTTGAGAGAACCTGGCCTCAAAATTAAGATCCACTTTTTGTCTGGGACTGAATTCAGCCCAACACACAGCTAACACCTTGGTAGTCCTCACTCCTGGTCCTGCAGGGCTGGTATCCAGCATGTTTAAGTTTTAAACCTGCTTCCACCACACACCTGATTTCAATCAGCAGGGGATTAACAGGCTTCTGCAGAGCCTGATGAGCTGCTGCACAGGTGAACCATCCACTGAATCAGACGTGTTGGAGCAGAGAAACAAGAAAAACATGCTGGACACCGGCCCTCCAGGACCAGGAGTGAGTACCACGGGTGTGCGCGTTAATAATTCAGCACTGAAAGAGTCATTCAGGTCCTCTGAAGTGTGTTAATATAGTATCTTACCTGGTTTATCTGGCTCTATGAGCAACCTCACTTTGGAGAAATGGAGATGAGTTCTGATTGGTTTGAGAAGCTAACAGCTAGTCGGAGCATTCTCTGTTCAAAAGCTGGTTCCTGCGGTCTAAAAATCTCTTTACTATCTGAAATTCCACAGTGACAGTCACAAAGAGTCTTGAGTTTGTTGTAACTCTCCTGCCCTTGGCCTGTCCGATTTTCTGCCTGATTTGTTCTCCGTCTGCGTTGTTACGGAGACACACAATGCCGTGATGCGTTGACGCAGGGGCTCTGCAAAAGATGACAGAGACATGCCCTATTTTAAAACTGTCAGTCAAAAAAAAAAACAGCGACTGCAAGCATGTGATTGGTCAGGACATCACTTCCTTTAACCCTTCCACTGTCCTATCAGGTGACCCCTCCAGGACAGGGGGTGGTTAAACATAGTTGATAGTTTATCCCTTGGCAAGAGTGAAGTGGTGCACTCCTATAAAAAAGCACCTGAGGCCCATCTGACCCCATTAACGATGCTGGAGGGTTAAATTCATGAACACCACCGTTTCCCCCTAAAAAGGATCTCTAAAAAGATAAATGCAGAAGAGATCTGGCAGCAGACACGGAGCAGATTGGAGAGCGTCTCGCTGAAAAAGTCTAGTGATGTGACGTTCACGAACGAATCAAATCTTTTGAACGGGTTTTCAAAGTCAATGATGAGAGCGAGTTCCTGTAGAGAGCTGTTCATCTTAACAAACCTCCCCGGACGTCAGTCAGACTCACCCGCTCAAACCCCACCCATTGCTGTGACGGACGTAGGAGGAACGCTAACCAACCCCGTGCGCCCTCACAGACACCGCAGGAAGATGTTGCTCTTGACACCCTGACCCCCCCGCTCCCTTGGCTTCACTTCGTTCAAAGGAGCCAGTCTCTTGAACGGCTCTTTGAGGTAAACGACCCACTAATGAACAGCTCCCATGAAAGAGCCATAAATCCCATCACTAAAAAAGTCCAAGGAAGTTTGGGACCAACCACAGAGAACGCTCTGTCGCCGCGAGTAATGGGCTCGACACACGGGAGGCGACATCGCCTCTCCTCCATTCATTGTCAATGAGACATGCGTGACAAAGCGATAATCGCGGGTACCAAGCGAAACGCGAAAAACGTGCGTGTGAAATTTTGCGCTCGTGCACGTGTCGTGCACAGGCGACCCAGCGACGCGATCCCAGAAAGTTGAAATATTTTCAACTTTTCATCGCTGTCGCTCGGACGAGGACCAATCAACGGAGGTTTCATTCACTGACCAATGAGCGGACAGGATGCTCCGTATGTCTCCGAGCAAACATGTTTATGTTTATGTGCTTAGCAGACGCTTTTACCCAAAGCGACTTACAATTTTTCTTTTTTTACCTATAAGGCATGTTGTGATCTGTGGGGGAAACCGGAGTACCCGGAGAAAACCCATGCATGCATGGGGAGAACACGCAACTCCACGCAGAAAGGCCGCAGCCGAGTTTCGAACCTGCGACCTTCGTGTTGCGAGGCAACAGTGCTAACCACTACGCCACCATGCAGCCCGCGGGTCGCCTCCCGTGTGTCGAGCCCCTTATGGCGGGTTTTTGGAACTGTTAAAAGGGCTTGAGAGCCGGACCTCATGGTTCTGGCCAGGACGTAAGCGGACAGCAGCTCAGAGATGTAAACTTGGGCCAGGCCATGAAGGGATTTACAAACCAAAAGTAAAATTTTCAAATGGATCCTGTAGGAGACAGGAAACCAGTGGAGAGAGGTCAGAACCGGGGTTATGTGATCCCGCTTGCTGGTTCCAGTCAGCAAGCGGGCCGTTGCATTTTGGACCAGCTGAAGCCGGTGTGGGGAGGACTGGTTCAGGCCAGAATACAGGGAGTTGCAGTTGTCCAATCGGCAAGACACGAACAGGTGGATGACATGTTCGAGGACATTAGCAGGAAGGTATGGCTTCACCTTTGCTATCTGCCTTAAATGATAAAAGCCTGATTGGACCACTGCACTCACCTGTCTGTAAAGATTAAAAGAACCATCTAAAAACACACCAAGTTTGGAACCTCAGACAGCATGCAGAGGTCCGTGTTAAAAAGTCTCTGAAATGCACAAACATGATATAAATACACAGTCGTGGATGCAATGGTGACCGGGCATCCCCAGAAAAGCGTTACGCCCCCTGTTGTCTTGGCAGGGAACTGCTTTGAAACACTCCCCAGGTGAAAGAGAAGTCCGACAGGAAAAGGTCTCCATTAGTCCGTGACTCTGCACTCAGGGTAATGGAGACATATAAAGTTTCAGCCCAAACTACTCTGTGATGATCTATTTTTATAAATGTGCTTTAAAATCCAAAAATGCACAACTAAAATCCTGAGATGTGTGCAAAAATCATTTTGAGACACTTTAGAAACTCCTTTTGCATTCATCAACCAAACCATTGTATCCCAGTAAGGTTTGAAGTGGCATTGTTCAAAGAACCGTTCACTCACAGGAGGTATTAATTATCCATAACAAAATGTCCCGATGACATCTGAGTCTTTATGCTCTTTGAGTTCGGGTCTAATCCCTGATAATAAGCAGATATGTGTTCTGATTGTGAAGACATCATCCAGGTGTTAGATCTTCCGTCAGGTAACTTCTCCTGAAGCTGTCACTGGTGAATGAATCACTTCCTGCCGTTTGAAAGATACGAAAAGTCCACCAGAAGATGTCAACGTTGCAAGCTGACACCTAAACACTCACCGAGTGTTGGTAGAGGCAGAGCTGGTTTCTGACACTAATAGCTAGCTGTGTTGGTGCGGTGGGAACTGCTCAACATGACCTCACATGTTCTGGAGAAAAATCAACAACTGCAAGCACTCAGGAGCACAAGGCAGCACATTTTCCAAGTAGCCGAAGAGCTGCTCCATCTCAGTTTCGTGTGGTCACAAGTACAACAGACCACACCTGACCCCTCCCTGATGTAATGATGGGTGGGGCCGCGTGTGAAGTCCAACAGACTGGAACATCTGAATGTATAGAGGTCTTTACTTCTGAAAGGATGCCTCATTCTACTTATACACCACCTGGAAAATGTAAAAAAAACAAAGACATCAGTACATGCTTTAGAATTTAACCTTTGGTTTACGAAGTGAAAAAGTGCCCAAAAAATAATTTACAAAAGTAAGACATATGCAAGTAAGAATAGAAATAGATGCATTTGCTAATTATTTTATTGAAAGATGACCTGTGTGCTGATTCATTAAACAAGTCTTAATGGTTAACTAGAAAGAGTTTTCTTTTATTGGGGATGGATTTTTGAACCTCTGTGCAGCATATGAAACTTTGTTGGGGCTCACAATGACCCAGGAGCCCTGAAAAATGGCCTAACACATTCCCATAATCAAGCCTGGTTTGCCCCGCCCATTTGGTCAGGACAGGAATATTAAATGAGCCGCATGCTGATTGGCTGGTTGTCCCCAATGACTTGATGATGGCCTGAGCTAGTAATTGTGTGTGTGTGTGTGTGTGTGTGTGTGTGTGGTGAGATGCAGATACAGGAGATGGAGGACAACCGAAAGGTTTTTGGTCTCCGTGCTGCTGAGTTAACTTCTAGTTACCTGTATGTGGCGGAGTGTTTGCTGATACTCTCTAGTCTGACAAGGACCAGCGGCAGTCTCGTTCTCTAGAGATTGTTCAAGCCAGAAGATGCAAAAACTCACCCACTTAGACAACTGGCAAGACACTGAGCAACCTCAAAGCCTGGACAACCACTGGAGTACATTTTTAAACAAATGCTTCTTTCTACATGTTCTTCTCTCTCTCTCTCTCTCACACACACACACACACACACACACACACACACACACACACACACACACACACTGTAAGTTTCAGCAAGAACACTAAACTTAAACCAGAGAACAAAGTCATCAGGCCATAAACGGGTCATAAAAGCCCTGTCACGTCAAACAGAGGTGTAACTAATCACTTTGGTGAGTTATGCATCTTGTTTTTAGTAATCCAGCATCAGGTTTCTGGTCCTCAGCATGCTGGATCACTGAGATGACACCTGTTTGGAATGGAGCCGCCGTGTTATCGACCCCACCAGCGCTTCTCCCTGCAGGACGAGTGGGGCTTCGGCTGTGGACAAAAATCTACGCCGTCAGCAGCAGATGACTTACAGGTTTTAATTAGATTTTTTTCACACATCCATCAAACATCCTCCACTATAAACAACACGGGAGCGAGACTTCATTATTCAGTTCGAAATCCAGGCTAAATGAAACGCGTAACATGAAATGTAGCTTTTGGCTTCAAACCAAAAACGTAGAGAGACGTTTGAAAAAAACCAGTGAGTCAAATGAAAAAAACGTATTACTTTATACATATTTATATGCCACCATGCTGCTTGCTTTGTGCACCTGGGTGATTTTGTAGCAAAGCATCATCTGACTGGTTCAGTCCACAAATCAACACATTTCTGCACACGTGGCACAAACACAGGGGAACATCTGTACAGCTGTCAGGCTGATTTAGGTACCTTTAGTCATTAAAAGCCCTTTAAAACAAAACAAAGGGCTACTGTCAATAAATAAAGCAGCTACTGGTGATCAAAGTGTGAGATATTCGGTTTGGATAAACTTACCTGTCATACAGGCAATCACACTTCAGACTCGTCACTAGGGTTGGGCATCGTTTGATTTTTGAACGATCCCGATTCTGATTCCAATTCCTCGTTTCGATTCCGGTTCCTATCGATTCTCGATTCTGGTTCTTTCAAGACATGACCTGTGTTACATGAGCCAGATAACCACAGGTCCTACTTGATGAAATAATCTTAACTTCACCATGAATTTTAACTCTATGAACAACAACATCACCTTCATTTAGACAAAAACATGTTTTGGAGACAAAAAGAAAAAGACTTGCAGCACAACCAGTGTGTTTGTTTCTGACCACAACCAAAGTCTGGAAGAAGCCTGGGATGAGAGGCTAAATGTCTCCAACATATCCAGAAACGTCCAGCTGTCTTCAGCTAAAACTCTCAGGATGATCATGTCCAGGATGACTGAGAACTACACCTCCGTGCTGCAGCAGCATTCAGTCAGAACAGGAAGTGAAACTTAAACGTAGCTGCTGTCAGTAACAATCTAACAGATTTTAAACATTAAAACTCAACAGTAATAGTTCAGAAAGGAAATTTAAATGTTCACAACTTTGTGTGTGATTTATTATTATTATTATTATTATTATTATTATTATTATTATTATTTATTGTGGCAGAAGCTGGTGTGGTCCAGCACAGAGAAGCTGCTCTAGCATGATGACTTTAATTATTCTACAGGTTATTGTTCAGCCTTCTGACGTTCACACACACACACACACACACACACACACACACACACACACACACACACACACACACACACACGAGTGTTGGTGAGCGGCTGCGTCTGACTGCTGACGCTCCGTGTGTGTTTTTATTTCTGCAGTGAGACAAACTCACCTCACACCGTCCAGAGTTTGTTCTTTAAAGCTTCTATTAAATCCACCGCGTTGACGTTTCCTCTACGCTGCAGGAGTTAAAGTTTACATTACGGAGTAAAAGTTCAGCAGACACCTTTGTTTATATCTGGGTGGGGGGAGGGGGGGACTCGTGCTGCACACAGACGTCTGGTGTGATCAGTTCTGAAAAGCGTTGATCACAATTTGCACATCATTTTTATTTTTCACGGAGATCAGCCGTGGATTCCTCTTCCAGTCGGCATTCTAGGAATCGAAATGAAAAACTTTGAACGATTCAGGGAAAAACTTACAGTTGGAACCGGTTCCAATCGATGCTCGATGCCCAACCCTACCTGAGTCGTCACTACTCAAGACACTTTTTTAAACTAATACCGTTTTAACCATTTGCTTCTAAACAAATAAAAGAACTCAGTTCATGTGATGTAAAGAAAAAAAATAACCATTCCAATCTACAAAATGGCAAAAGCACCCGAACTGTAGACACATCAAAATACAAAGCAAGAACACTCTTTTCTTGGCTGAAGATTCTCCCAAAACTAGTACAGATTGTTTTAATTTCCTTTTAGGTTTTCAACACTGTCAAAGCTTAATGGAGGTCTGAATAAAAATAAGCACAACCTCTAAATGACAGAAAAGTATCCAGTGTTTCAAAAGCTGAAAAATAGCACGTCCACACACTCAAAAGATCAGATTACACTTATGATGCCTTTTGAAAGTACTAGCCATATTGTTGGAGGTGCTAACCAAAAAAAAAAGAAAGAAAAGTATTTGTTCAAGAAAGGTGTGAAAAAAAACTCTGATGAGGATTATTTCATGTCCTGCACGACAATAATTTAATTCTGCTGAATTAAATCTATTTATAAATCGCCAAATCACAAGGCACTTCACAAAAGAGCATTGCAACCTACTTATCAGTACATTAACCCTCCCACTGTCCTAATGGGTGACCCAGCGAGGAAAGTTGACCATTGAGCAGTTGATGGTTTATCCCTTGGGTCCATGTGAGCTCACTCCTCACCCCTGCCACGTGGACCTCAAGGGATGAACCATCAACCCTGCTCAATGGTCAACTTTCCTCGTGGGGTCACCCATTAGTACCGTGGGAGGGTAATGTTCAGATCATTAGTTAAAGTTTCCTACGTAAGGAAACCCAGCAGATTACATCGAGTCACCGACTAGTGTCAGAGACTTTACAGCAATCCTCAGACTAAGCAAGCATGTGGTGATAGTGGAGAGGAACACTCCCTTTTAACAGGAAGAAACCTCCAACAGAAGGTGGATCAGTGTGAGCAGCCATCTGTCGTGACTCACTGGGAGCTTGACGAGACGAAGCAGACACACTAAAAAATAATTAAAAAATGAACTAGTTGTAGTACTTTCTACATTAAAGGGATGCTAGGCAGTTTTGGCTTGTTTTTAGCACCTCCTAGTGTCCATTAGTGAAAGCAAAATCTAAACTTATCTCCTCGATGTGCGTTCATCTTTTTAACACCTTAATCTAACAGCTGAAACATCTCCCAAGCCTTCATTAGTGTCTACAAGAGCGGTTCATCACTAAATACAACAAATCAGCTGTGCTTGTGATCTAAAACATGCAGAAAACGTGTTGGAAGCAGGCTGCAGCGCCAGGCATGTCAGCTCCACTTTATTAAGTCCCACGGGGACTGGACCGGCACTCTGAAGTTGCAAGTGTGTAATCTGGCCACAGAGGGCAGTGGGGGTCACTACCCTTTAACGTGTCATTTTAGCACACACTGGCTCAAGAAAATTATTTTAAAATATGAAAATGTTGCATAGTACGCCTTCAAAGAAAGTAAAAAGAGGGAGAATAAAATGCCAATCCGTAGGTATGTGTGACATTTTGAAAAATTCATTTCACTTTCAGGTCAAAGTTGACATTTTTTTTAACATATTCTCAAAATCGTTGCTAAACCGTCTAAACTATAAGCTGAAGGGTAGATACGTAGTATGATTACATTGCAGTGGTTTGTTAAATTTCACATCTATTGAATGCGATCAGTGAGTTCGCACCTCCAACAACATGGCGTTGTCATGTCAACTGATCAAGTCCCATTTACAATTAAAAACCTCCAATTTAGGAACCATTTAAAGCTTTTTTTTGCTCCAGTTATGCCATTTGTTATTTTTAATGGACTATCCAGAGGAGAGGAGTAGTTGAAAGAGAGATTAAAGGAACAGTGCATCTTTATTGGGAGATTCCCATTATTTTAAAGGTCCAACGCTGGCGAGAAATCTCTCAGTCATGAAAGGGGAATGGCAGCAGTCTTCCAGCTTGTTCTTTCAGGGCAATAAGTCAGAAAAGACAGAGTGGGATCACTTTAAAAAGAGGTCTGGTGTGATTTACACATGTATTTACATGTTCTTCAATAAACTAAAGGTCTGGGGCTCCAGTGTTTTACTGCTGGACAGACAAAAGTGGTCAAATGAGCACGGTGGACACAGACCGGTGTTTTACCGAGTGTGCTTTCACAGGTTTTTAGAACATCTGCTGATTTTGAATAAATAAAAACAAGTTCTAGTAAGAGACCGATGAAGGGAAATGTTACGTTTTTGGTTCGTGCTTCTTTTGACGGGCTACAGAAATGTAAAATTAGGATCAAGGAGTCCAAAAAAATGTTCGTCGCTCCGCACAGCATGGAGTTTGGGTTTGGGAAGTACACGGGTCAGTGGTGCCAAAGCTGGAACAGAGCGAACGTCGTAGGCAGAACTGGAGCCAAGCAGCCTGTCCACAGCGGAGCTGCAGGTGAGGCTACACCTCCCACCCCGGCCGTGGCCAGCCGAGGGGTCAGAAGCTGCTCCTGGAAGGTGAAGTCCTCCATTGCCAGGTTGTCAGAAAGATCTGAGAGGGAGACGGCGGAGATGGGTGGAAGTTAAGGTGGGGGATGAAAAATGTGAGAGAAGCAGGGAAAAGGAGGAAGGCGATTAAAATAAACACAGAAAAAGGCAGAAAAACACATGTCTGTGGTGCTGTTGTATGATGTCTCAAACAGCTGTAAAAACAACGTTACATCGGGAGAAACCAGAGAGTCTCATATAACCAGATGTGGCATGTTTTTTGTTGTAGACACATGCTGAACCACACACACATATTTTCTACTCAGTGTGAGTGTTGAGATGTGGATTTACACGGTCATTTACTGAAAACAGAAAATAAAAATAAAAAACACAGAGGCTGCATGAAGTCATGTCTCAGAATATGATACAAACAGAATCACTGACTGATGTGTGCCATCTGCTGAAACATGAAAACAGAGATTTTCTGTTGGTAAATCACATGACTTTGAATTAAAGTTACAACATTTGTGTCAGGGTACTCTTAACTAGGCTCTAACTTCTGACTTTACTTTAGAAGCTGAAATAATTAAGAAAACACCTCAAGGCTATAAAATGTGTCTAGCTTTATTGGTCTATCTGTGAGGATAGCAATCAGACAAACTAGAGCCAATCTAGCTTAAAGGGGACCCATTTCACCTATTTATAACCACTTATTGCTGTTCTGTGGTTTAAACAAAAGATGTTCGCGAAGTTCTTTGCACAAAATCCCTCTCACATAAAGCTATTTCAGTTTAATTTTTGATAGTTTCAGTACCTTCCAGAATGAGTCATTTCAGGTTTGTGTCACTTTAAGAAAACAAGCTGTTGCTGGCCACGCCTACTCATCTCCTGATTGGCTGCTAAGAGGTGAAGAGCTTGGATATCCAGGAGGAGTTTAGATTAGAGCTGGAGTGTTTTTCAATGTCAAGGCGCCAAGGGAGGATACTGTCCTTTCTTGGTCAAAAAACGGGTAAATGGAACAGATTTACCTCACATGACTGCGGCTGTGGCTGACCGGAGGCCGCCTTTTAATTACGCGCACGGTTTACGTCCCACCCATAACATTTCAATGTAAATGTATAATAGGCTTTTTACTGTTTTTGTTGTGTATATAAGGCGAGGTTGCTTGACATTACTTGTTTTCACAAAACAATGCCGTCAATTTGCCGCAACGCCGTGGCGGCATCAAGGAGCCTTAGGTCATTTATAAGTGGTCCTCCAGTGTCAGCAGGTGGGGGGGTCATTTGCTAATTTACATCATTTTTTTAGAAGCACCTGATCCCTGAAACCAAACTCTACAAGAACACAGATGGATGTTTGCATTCATGTTTGGAATGATTACAGAGGCAGCCGAGAGCCACGTGGTGATAAAAAAGGACACAAACACAGTTTGAACGTTCTATTGCTATTGTCTTCACCCAGAGTGAGACTTGGGCTACACTCACAGTCCTTAATGCTCCGTTTGGATTGTTTGCACAGAAATCACTGGGATGAAAATCTAATTAAACACAACATTATGGTTCAGGTTGACGTCTCTTTGAAAACCATTTAATATGTCTGATTCAGATCCTCTCATTAGGCGAAAAACCAGAATTGATTATTTAGCTCAAAGATGCTGAACTTCGGTATTTAGCCTAGCATGTGCGGCAGTCAAGCTAGCGCTCTGCATCTTGATATTACACCAACACTGACGCTAGTAGCATGCTAATACATGCTTACAGGTAAAATAAATCAACCTTTCTGGAAAAAAATGTTTTTGTCATTGGTCTTTAGCTATATGGAGACTGTTATTTAGTTAGCTTTAGCTTTAGTGGGTGCTTCTCACTTTTACCAATAAAAGTGACAATAACTAAGCTCTTCACCAAAGTTGATTCTTTTTGATATATTTTAAAGGTAACTATGAACGAACTGTACGCAAGTCTTTAACTATTTGAAAACAAAGTATTTATACATTAAAAAATGAAGAATCGATGGAGTGATGCATACAGACGCACGGCACATGTCAGCACCAAGCCCCCACAATGCGGCTCAAAAATTGAGGCCAACCCAGAAATACCAAAAATTGCAGTTCCACCCTCATCCACTAGGGGCTGGTGTCAGAAGCGAGCAAATACTCATTGAGTCCCATGTTAAAAATACCAATTTCACAGCAGAAATAAACATGTTTACAGCCTGGCACCAAAACATGTTTTTGGTTTAAATGATCTAGTTTACACTCATGACAACTATGAGGGGGTGAATGTTTTTCTCACTCTTCTGTTTAAGTGTATTAAAAGCCTAAAATTCTGTATAATTAATGAGCATCAGACCCACGTGACCACAGAGCTAGCTCCGTGGAAAGGCCTCAGTAGAGCCTCGGTCTGGCCTGAAAACTGTTCCGGGATTTTGAGTCTCTGTGTTTGTGTATTCTGTTTTGGATATTATTTGTGCAATTGTTGGACAAAATGACTTGCTGTGGCATTAATTGCACTAATAGAGCGTCCAAGGAGTCTCCACTTAATTTTTTTCTGTAAGTAAAATTATATTTATGTATTTTAGGTCACTGCCGAGCTGAGCTTAGATTTTAACATGTACTGTTTAACCATGAAATTTAAATGTAATGGGGTAAAACCCAGTGCATTTAAC
>SSNQ01034508.1:899525-915337 GCA_006942095.1 Nothobranchius kuhntae | reverse complement strand
GGCTTGTGGTTCTCCCCTCCCCGCAGCTCGGCGCATCTCTGTCTGATCGCGGCTTCTGTGTGCTGCGCGGGCTGCCGGCTTTCAGCAGCTTTCGGGAGACCTCTGTGTTCCACCCGGTTTTACCCAGCGGTCAGCCCGGCGTATCTCTGACTCAGAAGCTCTGGTGTTGAGCACAGTTAACTCCGGTTGTAGCTAGGTTGCTACCTCCGTTAGCTTAGCTCCCACCTCCGCGTTAGCTTTGGGTTAGCTTCAGGTTAGCTTGTAGCTAGTTCGACCAGGTGTCGTCAGTTGATCCCAGCCTTACAGCCCCACCCTCAGCTCCTCCTCTCTTCCCTTTTATGGAATTGTCTGGGCTTGACGGAACCTGTGACACGGTCAAAATGGCGGTGGTGGACACCTTCCATTTTGGCACAAAAACGTGTTATTGGAGTCTATGGAAATGAATTGTCCAGTATATAAGTCGATGGTCAGCACGGTGCTGCTATCCATTTAAAGATTAACTCTTGCAGTTAGCATTAAAGATGGCGTGGGTGAAAATGCCACATGTGAAATAGTTGTACTCACTAGCTCCTAAAAGCAGACACATATCTTGACTTTGGACTCCTGTCCTGCAGCAAATTAGCTAATATTTGAGGGGTGAAAAAAGTTTTAAGAGTCCAGAGTTGAAATACAAGGTGAAGCATTTGTTTGGTTAAGACCTACATGAGATTTACATTATTTTTTTAGATGTATTCTTTCTCCCATTTTTTCCTTTTCGGTATGTTTTCTAACTCCAGCTGGTCTGCTACTGCTCCACATCCCCAGCTGTTCTCCTGAGCAGACCCTAAGTGTTAGTGTGGCTCGTGTGTGTGTGTGTGTGTGTGTGTGTGTGTGTGTGTGTGTGTGTGTGTGTGTGTGTGTGTGTGTGTGACAGAAACAAAAGAACCGAGTTATGAGATAAACCAGGAGGATATCAGTAATAAAGCAGCACGATGGTGAGGAACGCCAAGCATGAGCCGAGCCATCCCCTGTCATTCCAGATGCAGAGGAAACACATACTGACAGATTTCTGAAATACCTGCCATCTTCACGCATTGTCTCATGCACACTGTCACTTCTCAGCTCCTTCTGAGGAGGAGATCCAGAGAAGAGTGGCTGATCTGAGCCACTGTGTGATAAAAGAGAGTAGCGAGGAGTCTGTCGGAAGTTTCGCCCAGCCCTACTTTAGGAGAAACAGAATGAGGCTCTTTATTCCACTCGTCTATCGCCTTCAGACCTCCACGCTACCGGGCATGGAGGAACGAGACAAATAAATAAACCTCAAAACTGCATCTCCTACAAATTTCTCTGCAGTTACGCCAGCTTTTGAACTCCAGCCAAGGGACAATTAACTTTTCCCCCTCCTTTTTCCCGTGCTGTGTCCTCTGACACAGCAAGCTGTGGGCAGACATTCTCTGGGGCTCTGAAAGACCGATTTGTCACTTTCGACAGCGGCGCACTGTACCACTGAGCCAATTAAGCTCAAGGTGCAATTCGATACAGCTTTTGTATACACTGTGGATAAGAGCATAAAGGCGAGAGACAGGGGAGGGGGCATGCACGTCTGCATTTGTGTGTGAATGATTGAGAGCGTGGTAGTGAATGGTTTGTGAAAAAGACAAAGTGGGGGAACACTGTTGCTGCTGGGCTTCGCTGCAATAATAATGTGAGTGGAAATAAAGCTTCAGTTAGTAAAAAAAAAAAAAGCAAGAGAGTCTTTCTTTCTAGTTTAAACAGTTTGACATGAGCTGTACCACAGAGGGGCCTTGTTCTGCAGGATTTCCAAACAACCCAACTGGGTCTGGACACTATGCAAACTTAGACCCTCCAGTCTCCTGCGCCAGGCTGCATGAGACTAATAATATCCTGGTATAATTAGTGGTGAACACCTGTGCCTGTGTTTGCAAAGTTAAGTACAGACAAGATGAAAATGCAGACAGCAGTTATCTGATTTCGTCTTCTTCCTTCTTTTTATGAGACGAGCGTCGACAGAGACAGTTATTTTAAAGAGATGGATAACTGCTAGGTATAAAGCTAAAGTCAGGACTGGGACAAATATGGAGCATTTGGCTCCGAGCCGAAAACAGCCCTCCTCCTGTGCATCCATTCCAACCTTCCATTTTAAGACTGAAGTACACCACCTTGCTAAGGCAACCCTAGTTTTATCTCAGCCTTAAGAGCTCAGGTTGCAAAAAGGTCATCGTCCAACCAGACTCCTCTCTCAAAAAAGAAAAAAGGACTCGCGTGTAACTTTAAACTTCAACTTTACTCATATTTTTAATACATTTGCAGTGGTCTCTGGTAGGAGTCGTACTCTGTCTGCTCTGCAACGTTGGTGTTTTATCTTCACAAATAACACAAGCCTGGAGGAGTTCCGCTGCGGTGGAGCTGCTAATGCTAACATTAGCACCAACATCAGCCTTCCCCGTCGAGTCAAGATAGGTGAGTGACGTGAGTCCATGAATGTTAAGTAACAGTAGATCTGTCAGACTTTTCTAGTTTTAGAGTTTCACCGTTTATTTTCTATCAGAAAGGACCCAGCAGGAGATAGGTGTAGGAGACTATTTTCATGTCCAGCCTGCATGAAAAACTCAGACTGACCAATTATAATCAGAACTAATATTTAAAAATGATTTTTCAGTTAAGCTGACCCTCCTAGATTGCACCTTTTAGAGATCCATCTTGTAAATGAACTTTTTCCAGGAACCAGAGTCTTGGGCCATTCCTGTCCGTTTCCACAGAAGGAAGCAGAATAGCAGGGCAGATTTTTACCCTAGAAAACAGTCCTGGGAGGGAAGCACATCCTCCAGGGTGGTACATGAGCACTCGTCACTTTCCTTACATTTTTTAAATTACTTTTTTCTCATTTTAACCTAATTTTTTTATTTATTTTTTAAAATATTTTGTATATTTAGAATTGTTTGATCTTGTGAAGCACCTTGTGATTTTTAACTTGAGAGGTGCTTTATAAAAGTTCCTTTTCTTTCTTGTCACGTTGGTGTAGTACCGTATTTTCCGGACTATAAGCCGCTACTTTTTTCCCACACTTTGAACCATGCGGCTTATAATGAGGTGCGACTTTACTTTATTTCCCTTTTAAGGTTATTCCATAATTTAACACCATTTACAGATATATTCCACTCCTTAATTTTAGTTCTAAATCTGGGTTTTGTAAACACATCAGTTTCTTTCAGCATGTATTTACTAGTTCTCTTTTCAAATATCCCCTGAATGTTTGTTGGCAGAGTACCTCAATTGGCCCTAATACATGGTTTGTATGATTTTCCAGTCTTTTAAATCATGAAATTTCAGTAATTTATATTTAATAAACAATGGGTTTGATGCATCTCTAGCCACTATAATTGATGATTCTCGGAGCTCTTTTCTGTAAAATAAATAAGGGTTGTGTATAGTTTTTGTATGTTGCTCCCCAGATTTCTACACAATAAGTCAAGTATGGAACAATCAGTGGATTGTACAATGCCAACAAACCAGAATTAGTCAGTAAAAACTTGACTCTATATAATACTCCTAAGGATTTGGCTATTTTACCTTTGATGTAACTAATATGGGATTTCCATGTCAAGTCTTCATCAATAAGAACTCCAAGAAATTTAGTTTCTTTTACTGTTTGAATTTCAATCCCATCTATTTCCAATGACACATCACTGTTCTTTTTATCATTAAACAGTATAACATTTGTTTTATTAAGATTCAGTGTCAATCTATTTATATCAAACCAGTTTTTAAATTTAATCAGTTCATCATTTATCACTTTAGCCACCTCCTCAATATTTGATCCTGAGTAAAACAGTGTTGTATCATCTGCAAATAGAATGGTACCGAGTGTCTTAGATACATTTACCAAGTCGTTAATAAACAAAATGAACAGTTTTGGTCCGAGGACCGACCCTTGTGGCACTCCACAATTAATTTCACATAATTTTGATTTATGGTCCTTTATCTGAACAAACAGTTTCCTTTTTTCTAAATACGTTTTACCCCACTAATGAGCCACACCTCTTATTCCATACTGACTTAATTTTTGAACTAACCTTGAGCGATCAATGAAGTCAAAAGCTTTTTTCAAATCAATGAAAACACTAACAAAGTCATTTTTATTGTCAATTGCTGTTGATATTTTATCCGTTAATTCCATTATTGCCATTGCTGTGGAATGTTTAGTTCTAAACCCAGATTGTTCAACGTTTAAAATATTATTAGTAGTATTTTCCTTCACCTGCAGGGGGCGCTTTAGAAGAAAGTGAAACAGGTGGAAGTCAAAAGTGGAAATCGAAGAAAGTGCTCATTTTAATTTAGCACATGCAAGCAGCCGGCACGACGAAGAATTTTTTTTTCAAATCCATGCCCCCTCATCATGGTAACTACACGTATGAGTTCATATGATGCCACATTTAGGTTGAAGGCCATCGATCTGGCAGTAAAGGAGGGAAACAGTGCTGCCGCACGTAAGCTTGGCATGAATGAATCCATGGTTCGGCGCTGGAGACGGCAGCGGGAAGAACTCATTCAAGCCAGCTTCACCCGGGGATGACGACAGCAACACGGACAGCGACACTGACATCGCCACAGAAAAGGTATGTGACGAAGCTCTTCTGAGGCTGTTCAACTCCGACACTGAAGAAGAGGACTTTAATGGCTTTAATGTGCAAGAGGAAGATGAGAGCGAATGACTTCCTCTGGTAAGCAGGTGTGTTTTATTTACTAACCAGGCATGTTTTGTGTGCAGTTTTTATTTTCTAATCATCCAGGGCTTATTAATGCTGTGTCAGCGCTGTTCTTTTCTTGTGAACATGCAAATTACCGATAATAACGTGTCAGTGCTGTTTTTATTTTATAACCATCCAGAAATATGAATGCTATCAGAGCTGTTTCCTTTTCTAAACTTGCAGGCACGTTCACCCGTGTTTAAAATTTGTTTTGTTGAATTAAAATAACAACAAAAAACCTCCGTGTAGCGTCCTTCTGTCCAATTATCTGATGTTATGGCCGTACATGGGCTGTTCGCCAGAGATCTGCATGTGGCTGCTGCGCCGCGGCTTGTGTATGAGTGCGGCGTGTGTGTGTGTGTAGAAAACCTTGTTTTGTTGGTGCGGCTTAAATTGAGGTTCACTCTATGGTCCGGAAATTAGGGTATCTCCAGCATGGAGGAAAGTGTGAAATACTGGGAGGTACATGTGTAGAATCAGAAAACCTGGACCACCTCAGCAAATAGTAATTTATACATAAATATATATATTTTTATTGCTTTTATCCAAAGTGACTTACAGTTAACCTAAAGCATCTGCAACTGTCTTGCTGCAAAGCAGCAGTCCTTCCAATTGCTCTACCATACAGGCAAAATATATATTAGCAAATTATGCATTTAATTTTGCTTTTAATTGAAATAAAAAAGTCAAATTTTTGTACCTTGCAAGGACTTTTTGCTTCATTACTTTATCTCTCATCTTAACAGGTTTGAACACCCCTGATCTGAATAGGTATGGGTCGTTGAGTGGAAATGATCCTAAAGGCACTTTGAGCTACAGAATTCAACCCCGGAGGGTACATGTGTCCAGTCTGCACCCTAGGGGGCAAGAATTTCCTTCTATACTCTTATTTTCCATGAAAGGCCCAGCACTGAATAAGGAAGGCCAGGTATTCCAATGCAAGTCAACATCCATGCGCTGAAAATCAACTTTGGTGCTTTCTTTGGTGACCATTCCTCTGCAGAACAGACCAGCACATCCAGACACTGAGTTTTTAAGGGAGAGGAGCGGATGTTTGGATCACCCTGACAGGTCAAACAGAGGCTGGAGAGCAAGTCTCACGAGTACATGTGTGGTGATTCTGTCTGTCTGAGAGAGCGAAGGAGGACAGAGGAGGGAGGGAAGGGGTCTGGACGTTTGTTTTCAGTGTCGCCGGTTGCTCGAGGCTTGCTGTTTACAGTCTGCAGTCATCCCAAAAACCAATATCTCAGAGGAGAGGAGCCATGTGACAGAACTGGTAGGAAAACATGTTTCTTAAACATCAATTTTCAGAGCAGAGGCACGTCAGTAGCCGGTTGACACATTGCTACAAGCCCTCTGGAGAGCTTCACGGTGCAGTGCAGTTTGTTCAGCACATGTGTGCACTGTACAAAGTCCTTTTCTTTTTTGGTCAGATACGTATGTGGAATGTGCAGTCTCCAAACACAGGTGCTTCTCATGAAACGGGAAGGAGATGGTTTAGATTGCTGCTACATTGGCAGACGATGTGAGCACATAACACACCTAAGCTGGTCAAATTTGATTTAAGCTCTCAAGATTCAACAGCTTATATTATGGTTTCTGGGGGAGAGCAAATATTTTATCACTTTGTCTCATCTCTGCGGGGCAAATGTTCAGATGGATTTTTAAACTCAGCACATTTAAAAAAAGCGGGAGTTTGCCAGAAGCCACCCTCACACAGCTGCAAGGAGGAACATGACAGGAGCTGCAGAATTCTCTGGGCTTAACGGATATAATGAGTGAATTGTCCCAAGATACTTCTCAATGATAGAAGTGAGTAAGTCGCAGAGGGGGGAGGGATGGGACAGTATGCCTTCACGCCCACAGGCCGACCAGAGGATGTTGAGCCAAGACAAACGGGACTCCCGCAGGAGGTCCTGCCCCTGGCCTTTGCAACAGCACTGCTCCTCCATAACACTCACTGTTATTCTAATCCGAGGGACCCTCCCATCTGAGGGCAGGAAAGTAAGACTGGAGACGTCACGCCTGAGAGAGCTGTGGTTATGAAGAGATGATGGAGCTGGGATGTTTTCAAATAGGAGAAAACTGGAGTGAGAACACAAATACAAGTGTATGAAAACAAACTCTAAAACTGTCTTTAACGTGTGAGTTACGGCACGAGTGACAAAACCCACCAGAAACAGTCTACATAGAAGCTTTTGGAACAAACATGAGTGGAAACTAAACAATCCTTTCATAAAATGTTCTCTACCTGACAGTCAAAGGCTGGCTATAACGTTTTTGCCTGTCTCTGTGTGCAAGCATAAATCGCTGGACACTTTTCACACGCTGATAATTTACATTTATGGACACACCCATCTTGACTTGCAACGCTGTAGGCTGCTGTTGATTTAGCAGCCAGGAGAGAGTAGAGCACGTCTCGGCTAGTAGAAGCTAACTGTTAGCATTGGCAGTTCCACAAAATGACAGAACTCCTCCAGGCTTGTGTTGTTTGTCGAAATAAAACGTCAAACGGAGTCTGTGGTGAAGCTTGTTGCTGTTAGCCAATCAGAGGCGAGATGTCCAAATATCGGGAAATAAGACTCCAAATCCTGTCGTGCTGTGCCCCCCACTCCCATCACTAACCCCCCTCCCCCCAGGGCTCGACTCACAAGGCAACACTCCAAATGTGAATAACAACTGTTTATTGTCACCGTGTGGTGCCATAAATCGTTTGCTTTAACAAGCCGCTGGAAAATGTCCTTTTGTGTGATGTCACGATATGGAAAATTAGCATAAAACCTCCCCTCACCTGTCAATGCTTAAAAAGGCAAGCCCCTCCCCCCCAGACATCCTAGCTCCTCACCTCACTGAGTACGTTTACATGCAGCCAATATCCGGGTTATGATCGGGTTAAGGTCGGGATTCGGGTTTCTGAGTTGATCAGAATAACCCGTTTACAAGCATAAATAGAAAGAGTTACCTCTAACTTGCATAACCCGATGTAAATGCGGACGTTGGGGTAGCGTCAGAACGTATGGACTACGTCCAGTCGCAATATGCGTCATTTCCGGTTCTTCTTGTTCCGGTATCCGTGAAAACAACAACATGTTTCCCAGTTCGGAAGAGATAGTGACCGCGTTTGTTTGAGCTTTAGTTTCCTCGTCACTCAAAGTGTGGTGCTGTGCCGCAACTCGCCATTTTGCCCCCAACTTGTTGTTTACTTCCGGTGTTCTGGCGCGTACAAGACGTCTCGCTACTCAAAAGACCAAGATTCCTTGCGAACAGATATGCGCAGAACACACGCTTTGATGGGGATATCCCGGTATGCGTTTACACGACCAAACATTCGGGTTAGAAGAGGGTTACCCCAGGTGTATGAGCATATCCGGGTTTTTGGCGGTGTTTACAAGGGCCTGCGGAACCGGGTTATTGTGAATATTCGGGTTTTAAAAGGGTTACTGGCTGCATGTAAACACACTGACTGCGGCCAATCAGGGGTTGAGTGGGTGGGGCCAGCAGCAACTCATTTGCATTAAAGTGGCAGAGCTCTGAAACGGCTCATTCTGGAAGGTACCGACAACATCAATAAGAGCTGCCGAATCACTTTATGTGAGAGGGATTTAGTGCAGGAAACCTCATGAACACGTTTTATCTGGATTATAGAATACCTTGTTTTTCTAAAGAGGTGAAATATATTCCCTTTTTAAAGGTGGTCACTTTATTCAACTGGCCTTACAAAACACAAACAAATCTGTAACTCAGTCATGAGATAAACACCAGGTGCACGTCTACAACTCACTGACTGTTAGAGTGAATCCAAAACAAGATGGCCATCTAAGCCAATCGAGTTTATAGATATTATAGATATGTTAGCTGCAGCAGTAGTTGTCACCCCTCCATAAAACATACTCCAAGTGAGACACTATTTATTTTCAAAACTGAACCATGACTCCATGAAAATCTCATTTTAAAAGCCTAGCTTTAAAGAGCAGCGGGTGATTTTCATTTCTTCAAGGAATGCGAGGCCTTTACTTCATTTGTGCAGTTGTTGAAGGGCGGTGGTGTCTCTGAGGGGATGAGCAGCGGCGGTGCACTCAACGACCTCTGCCTGCACTGTCCAAATTACATTTATTTCCATTTATTTTTAGTCTCCACTTCCAGTCAAGAACGAACACGACCATAAATGGGAAAACGTCTGAAACAAAGTGAAAATCTGAGCACATACATTTTGAGTGCAGATTCCTGACAGAAGCAGAGCTGCTACGGTGGAAAAAGTGTGCATGGGTGAGAGAAGTAAAAAGCATAACAAATCATCCGTACAAAGAGTTGATTCTGTGCTGCGGGGGAAAGGAACTCGCTCGGGGTGGGGAGCTCTGCGGTGCACAGAGAAGGTCTGTGAGTCAGCTCAGAGGTCAGGGCTCGATCCAAGGTCAGAGGTCAGCAGGGCGCGCCGTTTAGGTGTCGGAATACGATGGACAATGACGGTTCTTATCAGCACTAGAGACATTCTTTGGATACTATCTTTATCTTCTACAGAGGAGAGGCCTGACACACGTGTTTCCATTCTCCTCCTGGCTGCTGCAGTCGGTCCGGTCCAGGCGACGTGGCTGGCGGATCGAGGGACGTTGGTTGTATGAGCGTCCCTGCCAACAATCACGCAAAATCCTCCTAACATTCCTGCAAACAGCAGACTCAGAGCGAAGGCATGTGTGACAATTTGCTGGGTCTGAGTGCTCACACAGAGAAGTCCTGGTGTGCGGTTTCACTATCTGTCTGAGCCCTTTGTAGTGGTTAGCTTGTGGTTTCCTCCAGCAGCTCGGAGCCTACCGACAACAGCTCCGGCAACGTTCCCGGCATCCTCCAGTTACCCTCAAGAATGGGCTGGAAAACCTGAGAGGCAGCACGCCAGATGCAGGGAAGAAAAAACAACTGAACAGAGGGATAATTTAAGATGCAGGTGAGGGTTAACACGTGAAATGCATACCACCCAAACGTTTGACATTCCCAGAAAATGGCTTCTGTGTGTTGCTGTGGCGGCGAGCAGCGGAGCAGCGGGCCTTGAGAATGGTCCCGCTGTGTGCTGAGTGTTTGTGGACTGTGGCGGAGCTGATGGACACGACCCAGGAATGGGCCTGGAATCAATTTACTGCGTCCAAAAAGCGCCTGAGAATGCAAATAAAGCTCTTGAGCAAACAAACGTTCTTCCAAGAGGCGCACTCACAAACACAGAGAAAATGTTCGGGTTTCTCAGAACCACTAAAACGCTGCCGGGCCTCTCGGATCCACCATGAGAACCGGGCAGGCTCTGTCTCTCTGGTGTCCACACAAATTAAAACCAGGGCCCTTCTTCCTGCCTCCGGGCTAATCTGGAGGGTTTTATCCCTGGATTGATTTCAGAACGCTCCAAAGTGGGAAACCATTAAGGGTCCAATAAGAAGATAATTTCAGTCTCTTCTTTCTCTCATTTCCCATCACACACACACACACACACACACACACACACACACACACACACACACACACACACACACACGCATGCCTGTTTACACAGATGGTGGTGAGCAGGACTGGCTGGAGCTTGTTTATGGGCTCCATGAAGGATGAATGTGGAGAACTTCGGGTCAGAACATTTCCAGAGTGTCACTTATCATCACAAACATCACCAAAACTCTACAAACTTTATAATTCAACTCATTTCTCACTAGAAACAGTAACGACGGATTATTAAACGTTCCTAGAACACAAACAGAACAGAGTCGGCTAAAGGATGATCAGCCTGACGGCCAAGAATGAAAGCAGCAATCATTTTGTCCAAATCGCCTTTTGGAAGATTTCCTGAACACCATCTGCTCTTTTATCTGCAGCTCTTCTGTTTCCCGGACAAAAATACATATTTGTGCTGATTAACATGAAACTCTTTTCCAACTTTAACCATTTCCAGTTGGCGACTTTAGACCTTGATGTTCTTATTTTTACTTCATTCATGTGACTCTTCTCAAAAACCTCCACCAGCCAGATAAGTTAGTTATGTTTGGGTCAAAAATAGAATAATCAGAGTCAGCCGCTGCTTCTGAATCCACAAAACGGCCGAATTACATGTTTGCAGGGAATCATTTGCAGTTAAACAATTTTTACAAAGGGTCTGAATTCCCACTGAGCTCATGTAGGAATGTGTGCTTTTGACATTTTTAAATTAACTAACCATCAGGGCCAAATGTGATTCATACAACACTGATTTTAAAATACTTTTAATGGTTTTTAAGTGTCTTAACGGTCTTGGGCCTTCTTATCTTTCAGAACTGCTTTTACCTTATGAACCCACGCGGTCTCTGCGCTCCTCTGGCAGCCGTCTCCTTGTCGTCCCTAAAGTCAGGCCGCATATTCACGGCGAGGCGTCCTTCCAGTACTACGGTCCTCGCCTCTGCAACGAGCTGCCAGGGGACCTCAGGAGCATGTGTGTGTGTGTGTGTGTGTGTGCTGGAGGATGTGTTGTGAAGGGGTTTTTATAATTCTGGGTATGGGAGGGAATGTGGGTATGTGGGGCCTTTTTAATTTGTTGAGCACTTTGAGTTGCATGTATTGTAGGATTAAGTGCTGTATAAATAAATGAAGTTTGAGTTTGATTTCACAATACAGCATGTCCCTTAGTTAAAGCTCTCACTCACTCCTGTCACCATAAATCTGCAGTGGTCTCTGGTAGGAATGTGAGTTGACTTCTGTGTTTCAGGAAGTCGAAGTTAGTCGGAGGAGCAGAGGACAACAGGATTTAGAGTCTTTCTCATTAGTATTCATGATATTCAGACATCTAACCTCTGATTGGTTAACTCATTCACTGCCATTGACGACTAAAGTCGTCATTTTAGATCCAACCGTTCACTGCAAATGACGACTAAAGAGTCGTCATTTGCATTTTTTTTTACTGTTTGAGCATCGGAACGAGCCCCCACGCTGAGATAACAAACATCTCAGCCCTGAAGCCGATCTTCATCCGCATACGTCACAGATCACATGATCAGGAAGCAACACATCCATGTGTTAGGAGATCGTTTTGGGCCGTTCCTGTAAAAAAAGTGAGGCGCGAACCGGAAAAGCGTCTGCCGATCACAATTCGACAACGGATTATGAAAGAACGGATAACGCTCAAAACACGCGACTTCTTCCTGATGTAAGAGGTGAGTCTCTTCTTTGTTTTGGTTGTTTTGGCATCGACATCATGCTAGCGCGCAACGTTCTGTGACTCTTAAAAAAACTGTAAAAACGGTGAGAAACGCTGGCAGCGAAGGCCGTTAGCGATCAGGAAACGGCTGGCAGTGAATGGGTTAACAGCAGCGCAGCTCTTTCACTGCCTCAGTTTGCTCTGCAACGTTGATGTTCTATCTCCACAAATAACACATGCTTGGAGGAGTTCTGCTGTATGGTGGAGTTGCTAATGCTAGCGATTAGCTTCTACGTGCTCTGCTCTCTCCTGGATGCAAAAACCAACAACGGCCTTCCCTGTCACGAGCCAAGATGGGTGAGTCCATGAATGTTTCCTTTCACTGTGACCAAGAACTTTGTGGCTTATTCTAGTCCGAGCATTCCCCGTCAAAATTAATTCAACAACTAATTCAGGAAATAGGTGTAGAAGACTATTTTTGAGTTCTGCATGCACGTGAAACTCAGCGCGACCGATCCTTTTTCAAAAAGAACAAGTACTAAATGTTTCTCAGTGGACCTGCCTTTAATATTTAGACGGTTGATTAATTGTGCGCTCTTTTAAATGTCGTAGCTTTTAAAATAACTTTGCTTAAAAATGTAACTTTAGACTGTTTCCACAATTTTACACATCCATCAGTGTGTTCTGACACAGATATGTAGCATAGGTTTGAGTTCAGATTAGCATTAATCCAGCACATACAGTGGGGCAAAAAAGTATTTAGTCAGCCACCGATTGTGCAAGTTCTCCCACTTAAAATGATGACAGAGGTCAGTAATTTACATCATAGGTACACTTCAACTGTGAAAGACAGAATGTGAAAAAAAATCCATGAATTCACATGGCAGGATTTTTAAAGAATTTATTTGTAAATCAGGGTGGAAAATAAGTATTTGGTCACTTCAAACAAGGAAAATCTCTGGCTCTCACAGACCTGTAACGTCTTCTTTAAGAAGCTTTTCTGTCCTCCACTCGTTACCTGTATTAATGGCACCTGTTTGAACTCATTATCTGTATAAAAGACACCTGTCCACAGCCTCAAACAGTCAGACTCCAAACTCCACTATGGCCAAGACCAAAGAGCTTTCGAAGTACACCAGGAAAAGAATTGTAGACCTGCACCAGACTGGGAAGAGTGAATCTACATTAGGCAAGCAGCTTGGTGTGAAAAAATCAACTGTGGGAGCAATTATCAGAAAATGGAAGACATACAAGACCACTGATAATCTCCCTCGATCTGGGGCTCCACGCAAGAGCTCATCCCGTGGGGTCAAAATGATCATGAGAACGGTGAGCAAGAATCCCAGAACCACACGGGGGACCTGGTGAATGACCTGCAGAGGGCTGGGACCACAGTAACAAAGGTCACCATCAGTAACACACTACAACGGCAGGGAATCAAATCCTGCAGTGCCAGACGTGTTCCGCTGCTGAAGCCAGTGCATGTCCAGGCCCGTCTGAAGTTTGGCAGAGAGCACATGGATGATACAGCAGAGGATTGGGAGAATGTCGTGTGGTCAGATGAAACCAAAGTAGAACTTTTTGGTATAAACTCAACTCGTCGTGTTTGGAGGAAGAAGAATACTGAGTTGCATCCCAAGAACACCATACCTACTGTGAAGCATGGGGGTGGGAACATCATGCTTTGGGGCTGTTTTTCTGCTAAGGGGACAGGGCGACTGATCCGTGTTAAGGACAGAATGAATGGGGCCATGTATCGTGAGATTCTGAGCCAAAACCTCCTTCCATCAGTGAGAGCTTTGAAGATGAAACGTGGCTGGGTCTTCCAACACGACAATGATCCCAAACACACCGCCCGGGCAACAAAGGAGTGGCTCCGTAAGAAGCATTTGAAAGTCCCGGAGTGGCCGAGCCAGTCTCCAGACCTCAACCCCATAGAAAATCTGTGGAGGGAGTTGAAAGTCTGTGTTGCTCGGCGACAGCCCCAAAACATCACTGCTCTCGAGAAGATCTGCATGGAGGAATGGGCCAAAATACCAGGTACTGTGTGTGCAAACCTGGTAAAGGCCTATAGTAATCGTTTGACCTCTGTTATTGCCAACAAAGGTTATGTTACAAAGTATTGAGTTGAATTTTTGTTATTGACCAAATACTTATTTTCCACCCTGATTTACAAATAAATTCTTTAAAAATCCTGCCATGTGAATTCATGGATTTGTTTTCACATTCTGTCTCTCACAGTTGAAGTGTGCCTATGATGTCAATTACTGACCTCTGTCATCATTTTAAGTGGGAGAACTTGCACAATCGGTGGCTGACTAAATACTTTTTTGCCCCACTGTACGCTACAGTGTGTGCTGCGGCTCTGGAGGCTGCTGGATTAATGGAACATCTTGATCTCCTGCACCTTCTGAATTCTGAGTTTTATTCATTTCCACCAGGAAACAGATTTGGGATGACAACTTGTAACTGAAGCTGTTACAGGAGATCGTTATATCTTTCTATTGGGATACTAAATAACAGTAAGAGGTCTGTTATTTTTCTGCAGGATTTCGGCGTGTCAGCTTGTGTACGACTGTGATGGACAACGCTCCAGATCTTATCTGACGCCCACCTTGAGGACACTCAGGGCCACCCTGCCTTCTGAGCTGTCTACCTGTTAGTCACATGTCGGGCCGTCTCTCCTGCAGTCGCTCCGTGAAGCTGAAACATTGTGGATCCCTCAAGTGCCGCTGACATCAACAGTGTCTGGATTATAACTGCTTTGATGGAGACATGTGGCGAACACTACCATGTGGGCCTGGCGCCGAGTGACTCACCTATCAGGTGCAGGGGGTCAGAGGTGACAGCTGCACTTAATTAACATACCAGGTTCTCATACTGGAAGCGTGTTCGGCTGTTAACTGGACCCACATACGGGGTAAAGAATGTTTAGGTTTCCCAGTGTATCAACCTTTGGAGTTATCAAGGGTGTTTTTGTCTCCTTCTCATCCATTCCTGCATTCTTTCATCACCTTCCCCTTTTCCTCTGCGTCTTTGTTCCAGCTCAAAAATTTTAGGAGCGGGTCTGAAAGGTGAGCTCAGCTCAGCCACTCACCGTGAGCTGCATGTTTCACATTACGGGAATATCTCGACCCTGCGTTCCGTTCACCTCTGGAGATGATAAAGCTGCTCAGTGGCTCCTGAAAGCAGCTTTCCTTCAGGGTGCTAACAGTGACCCGAGTGCAGGAGCAGAACAACGGGTCCATTCACTTTGGAGAACTGAGGGATGCTGAATCGAGCTAAAGAGAGAGCTGAGAAGCATCACACTCCAACTCTGATGCAGCATGTCCCAACTAAAGAAGAAATATTACGGTATCACATCCACATCCAAACTACCTGAGCTGCTATTTTCATCTGGGTTGAGATGTTCATGAAAAATGTCTCCTCCCATTAACCAGAGGTGCCTCTAGAAAGTATCCACAAGGAAATCCAGACAAGGGTCCCTGGTAATCCTGAACTACGGAAGAGGACTAGGGCTACTGAAAGAACACAAAAAGAAAGAAAATAAATTCTGACTTTTTTTCACAGAAGTCAAAAAGTCAGAATTCTGAAAAAAGTGTCAGGAATCTGATTTTAAAGTGGGAATTCTGACTTTAAACTCAGTCAGAATTATTTTACTTGTTTGTTTCTTTTAAGCTCAATTGCACTCAGAACATTATGAGACTATGTGAGTAAAGTCACAATTCTGAGATTAAAGTCAGAAATCTAAGATTAAAGTCAGAAATCTGAGAAAAAAGGCAGAAATCTGAGATTAAAGTATGCGTTACGATATCAAAGTCAGAATCCTGCGAAAGGTCAGAATTATGAGATTAAAGTCGGAATTCTAAATAAGAGGCAGAAATCTCAAAATTATGAGATTAAAGTCAGAAATCTGAGATTAAAGT
>SSNQ01034508.1:876638-899459 GCA_006942095.1 Nothobranchius kuhntae | reverse complement strand
GAGATTACACTCATAATTCTTAGAATGAAGTCATAAATCTGAGATTATAGTTGAAATTTTGGGATTAAAGTCAGAATTATAAAATTTAAGTCAGAATTTTAGGATTAAAGTTAGAATATTGGGATTAAAGTCAGAATTATGAGATCAAAGTCAGATTTCTGAGAAAAGGCTGAATTAAAGTCAGAATTCTTAGACTGAAGTTATAAATCTGAGACTGAAGTCAGATTTTCGATAAAAGAGGCATAAATCTGAGATCAAAGACGGAATTCTGATCTTAAAGTCAGGATTCTTATTTAAATTTTTAGTGGCTCAATTTCAGTCAGGAAGTTATGAGATTATGAGATTAAAGTCGAATTTCTGAGATTAAAGTCAGAAATCTGAGATTAAGGTCAGAATTGTGAGATTTAAATCTGAATGTTAATGTTAAAGTCAGAAGTCTGATTAAAATAAGAATTTTTAGAAAGAAAAATCAGAAATCTAAGACTAGATCTGTCCCTCGGTCTAGGTGTCGTACCCGTGGGGACCGGGCTTTCTCAGTCCTAGCACCGTCACTCTGGAACCAGTTGCCACCCTCAGTTAGGCTGTCCCCTTCTCTGCCAGTCTTTAAGAATCACCTAAAAACACACCTCCTCCGCTTGGCGTTTCCAGAACATGTTTGATTTTGGCCCTCTTTTATGTTGAATCCATTCCACAGTTTTCATTGGTACACTCAATCCATCCACTCAATCCAAATGTGTTTCACACATTTGTCCTTTATCAGAATGTTTCATCTATCTTGTAATTTCCATTTTGTATTTTGTAATTTGTATTTTGTAATTTGAATTTCTTTTATTGTTGATTTATTCAATATATTTACATACAACTGTACAATGTTCAGCGCTTTGGGCTTCCTGACAGGGTTGCGGAAGGCGCTTTATAAATAAAGCTTTGATTGATTGATTGATTGATTGATAAATTTGAGAAAAAAGCTGAAATCTGACATGAAAATCAGAAAATTTGATATCAAAGTCAGAATTCTAAGAAAAAGGCCAGAAATCAAAGCTTAAAGTCAGAATTCTGATGAAAACAGCAGAAATCTGAGATTAAAATCTGAAATCTGACTTTAAAAACAGAATTCTGAGATTAAAGTCATAATTCTTGGATAAAAGTCATAATTCTGATTTAGTGGAAAAAAGGCAGAAATCTGAGATTGAAGTAAGAATTATTAAATCAAAGTCAGAATTCTGAGAATAGGCAGAATTATGAGATTAAAGTCGGAAATCTTATATTAAATTCATAAATCTGAGATTAGTCAGAAATCTGAGATTAAAATCAGAATTTTTAGTTTTATAAAAATTGCAAATCTGAAAAAAGGCAGAAATCTGAGATTACAGTCAGAATTCTGACAAAAGGGCATAATTGTGTGATTAAAGTCATCATTCTTAGATTAAAGTCATAATTCTGAGATTAAAGTAAAAAGTATGAGATTAAAGTCAGAACTCTTTTTCTTTAGTGGCTTAGTTTCAGTCACAAAATTATGAGATTATGATCAGAATTATGATAAAAGAAGCAGAAATCAAATTTTAAAGTCGGAATTCTGAGATTAAAGTCAGAAATCTGAGGAACAAAGGCAGAATTCTGAAGTTTAAGTAAGAATTATGAGATTAAAGTCATAATAGTTTGTTGTTGTTTTCAGTGGCCCATGTCCTCTTCCACACACCACCAGCTGAAGCTGTAACTAATAATTTATCTGAATCTGTGGAGGGAATAGCCCGTTTGGGTTAAACATTAGCTCATCTTTAATCACTCGCTGGTGTGTTTGTGAAGCAGCAGTTTTGGGTCTGAAGTGTCGGTGGGAGTGGAGTGTGAGGGCATAAAGGGAGGCTTTGAGAGGAAATCTGCCAGCAGGATTTTTTTTTCTTGTGAGGATGGTGGAACGTTCTTTTGTTCTCCACAGAGGGCGTACAGTTGGAGAGCAGGTGTGCATGAAAGCACAGAAACACAGGTGAGCCCTTATCGTGAGTGAAAGACAAGTCATGTGGAATCCAAGATGAACGGATTTATAGAGAAAAGCTGCGTGTGTTCCTCCACACGCAGCAGGTANCATGTGGCGAACACTACCATGTGGGCCTGGCGCCGAGTGACTCACCTATCAGGTGCAGGGGGTCAGAGGTGACAGCTGCACTTAATTAACATACCAGGTTCTCATACTGGAAGCGTGTTCGGCTGTTAACTGGACCCACATACGGGGTAAAGAATGTTTAGGTTTCCCAGTGTATCAACCTTTGGAGTTATCAAGGGTGTTTTTGTCTCCTTCTCATCCATTCCTGCATTCTTTCATCACCTTCCCCTTTTCCTCTGCGTCTTTGTTCCAGCTCAAAAATTTTAGGAGCGGGTCTGAAAGGTGAGCTCAGCTCAGCCACTCACCGTGAGCTGCATGTTTCACATTACGGGAATATCTCGACCCTGCGTTCCGTTCACCTCTGGAGATGATAAAGCTGCTCAGTGGCTCCTGAAAGCAGCTTTCCTTCAGGGTGCTAACAGTGACCCGAGTGCAGGAGCAGAACAACGGGTCCATTCACTTTGGAGAACTGAGGGATGCTGAATCGAGCTAAAGAGAGAGCTGAGAAGCATCACACTCCAACTCTGATGCAGCATGTCCCAACTAAAGAAGAAATATTACGGTATCACATCCACATCCAAACTACCTGAGCTGCTATTTTCATCTGGGTTGAGATGTTCATGAAAAATGTCTCCTCCCATTAACCAGAGGTGCCTCTAGAAAGTATCCACAAGGAAATCCAGACAAGGGTCCCTGGTAATCCTGAACTACGGAAGAGGACTAGGGCTACTGAAAGAACACAAAAAGAAAGAAAATAAATTCTGACTTTTTTTCACAGAAGTCAAAAAGTCAGAATTCTGAAAAAAGTGTCAGGAATCTGATTTTAAAGTGGGAATTCTGACTTTAAACTCAGTCAGAATTATTTTACTTGTTTGTTTCTTTTAAGCTCAATTGCACTCAGAACATTATGAGACTATGTGAGTAAAGTCACAATTCTGAGATTAAAGTCAGAAATCTGAGATTAAAGTCAGAAATCTGAGAAAAAAGGCAGAAATCTGAGATTAAAGTATGCGTTACGATATCAAAGTCAGAATCCTGCGAAAGGTCAGAATTATGAGATTAAAGTCGGACTTCTAAAAAAGAGGCAGAAATCTCAGAATTATGAGATTAAAGTCAGAAATCTGAGATTAAAGTCAGAATTCCGAGATTAAAGTCTGAATTCTTTTTCTTGTTTGTATCTTTTAAGCAGCTTAATTTCAGTCAGAATATTATGAGACTATGAGATTAAAGTCAGAATTCTGAGATTAAAGTCAGAATTCCAAGATTAAAGTCTGAATTATTTTTCTTGTTTGTATCTTTTGAGCGGCTCAATTTCAGTCAGAGCATTATGAGACTATGAGATTAAAGTCAGAATTCTGGAATTAAAGTCAGAAATATAAGATTAAAGTCAGAATTATTAAATTTAATTCAGAATTCTAAGATTAAAGATGGAAATCTGAAATTAAAATCAGAATTTTTAGAAAAAAATCAGATATCTAAGATTAAAGTCAGAATTCTGATAAAGGAGGCAGAAATTTTATATTAAATCAGATTTCTGAGATTAAAGTCAGAAATATGAGATTGAAGTCAGAAATCTGAGATCAAGGTTGGAATTGTTAGATTTAAATCAGAATTATAATATTTAAATCAGAAATTGGAGATTAAAATCAGAATTAGAAAAAAATCTGAAATACGAGATTAAAGTAAAAAATCTTAGAAAAAGGCAGAAATCTGAGATTAGGAATAAAGAGATTACACTCATAATTCTTAGAATGAAGTCATAAATCTGAGATTATAGTTGAAATTTTGGGATTAAAGTCAGAATTATAAAATTTAAGTCAGAATTTTAGGATTAAAGTTAGAATATTGGGATTAAAGTCAGAATTATGAGATCAAAGTCAGATTTCTGAGAAAAGGCTGAATTAAAGTCAGAATTCTTAGACTGAAGTTATAAATCTGAGACTGAAGTCAGATTTTCGATAAAAGAGGCATAAATCTGAGATCAAAGACGGAATTCTGATCTTAAAGTCAGGATTCTTATTTAAATTTTTAGTGGCTCAATTTCAGTCAGGAAGTTATGAGATTATGAGATTAAAGTCGAATTTCTGAGATTAAAGTCAGAAATCTGAGATTAAGGTCAGAATTGTGAGATTTAAATCTGAATGTTAATGTTAAAGTCAGAAGTCTGATTAAAATAAGAATTTTTAGAAAGAAAAATCAGAAATCTAAGACTAGATCTATAAATTTGAGAAAAAAGCTTAAATCTGACATGAAAATCAGAAAATGTGATATCAAAGTCAGAATTCTAAGAAAAAGGCCAGAAATCAAAGCTTAAAGTCAGAATTCTGATGAAAACAGCAGAAATCTGAGATTAAAATCTGAAATCTGACTTTAAAAACAGAATTCTGAGATTAAAGTCATAATTCTTGGATAAAAGTCATAATTCTGATTTAGTGGAAAAAAGGCAGAAATCTGAGATTGAAGTAAGAATTATTAAATCAAAGTCAGAATTCTGAGAATAGGCAGAATTATGAGATTAAAGTCGGAAATCTTAGATCAAATTCATAAATCAGAGATTAGTCAGAAATCTGAGATTAAAATCAGAATTTTTAGTTTTATAAAAATTGCAAATCTGAAAAAAGGCAGAAATCTGAGATTACATCAGAATTCTGATAAAAGGGCCTAATTGTGTGATTAAAGTCATCATTCTTAGATTAAAGTCATAATCCTGAGATTAAAGTAAAAAGTCTGAGATTAAAGTCAGAACTCTTTTTCTTTAGTGGCTTAATTTCAGTCACAATATTATGAGATTATGATCAGAATTATGATAAAAGAAGCAGAAATCAAATTTTAATGTCGGAATTCTGAGATTAAAGTCAGAAATCTGAGGAACAAAGGCAGAATTCTGAAGTTTAAGTAAGAATTATGAGATTAAAGTCATAATAGTTTGTTGTTGTTTTCAGTGGCCCATGTCCTCTTCCACACACCACCAGCTGAAGCTGTAACTAATAATTTATCTGAATCTGTGGAGGGAATAGCCCGTTTGGGTTAAACATTAGCTCATCTTTAATCACTCGCTGGTGTGTTTGTGAAGCAGCAGTTTTGGGTCTGAAGTGTCGGTGGGAGTGGAGTGTGAGGGCATAAAGGGAGGCTTTGAGAGGAAATCTGCCAGCAGGATTTTTTTTTCTTGTGAGGATGGTGGAACGTTCTTTTGTTCTCCACAGAGGGCGTACAGTTGGAGAGCAGGTGTGCATGAAAGCACAGAAACACAGGTGAGCCCTTATCGTGAGTGAAAGACAAGTCATGTGGAATCCAAGATGAACGGATTTATAGAGAAAAGCTGCGTGTGTTCCTCCACACGCAGCAGGTATCTGGTAAGAGACACAGGTTTAGCATTAGCTTCAATAGCCTCAGGTGGTTAATGTTAGCTAATGAGTCAGCTGGGCGATTATATCAGCCTGCTAGAAACGATGTGGATATTTAAAGAGCAACAAGCCGTTTAATCATCTGACCATCGCCAGTTTCTTATCAAGGCTGTTTTTAACTTCGTCACATGGATGCAGATGTAAATGATCACTGTTTTCATCCTATGTGGACTGTTTAACCCCATTTTGTTATGTAATAAATTGTATGAGTGTGTGACACGTCAGCTGGGCCAGCGGCACCAGCCCGCTGCCTGGCTGCAGAAGGGGTGGGGGCGGGAATCGTCCTGGAATAGCTCTGCTGGCCTGGAATGCTGAGGGGAATGTTTTACAGTGGGATTTGATTGGTGTGTGTGTGTGTGTGTGTGTGTGTTGGTGAGTGGTATAAGTTATCAGAAGGTGATGGAATCTGCTTCCAGATCAGCCGAGGGGAGATCCATCCTCTGTGTGGTCAGCAGGTTGACAGCCGGTCTGTGCCGGGGTCTCGGCCATGTGTCTGTTCTGTCTGCACCTTGTTGTTGTGGCTGCCCCCGCCCCCCACCCCACGCCTGTGTGTGAGTGACGCGTCATCGATCGGCTCCCGGCTTTGTGAAATCAAATCTGGCTCGTCCATCTCAGAGGAGGGGCGCACAGACAGGCAGCCCATTAGGCCCCATGCTCTGCAGGCTGACCTTTGACCCGCAGCCCGCTGTTTGACCAAAAGGAGCTGAACAGCCATGCCAGGTCAGCGTTTTGCTCAGCCATCAGCAGGAACTCCTCAAGGTCTACACACGCAGGCACAAGCGGGTAAAAGTGCCTGCAGAGTCATGAGGCCCAAAGCACAAACGGCTAATTCATGATCCTCCGAACAGATCAGATAAAGCTCTAAAGTGGACCTTTCAGCAGCTTGTGAGTCAGAGTGTAACAGCAGTGTGAACCGAGGGCATCAGACTCTCACGGCCCAGCCTGCTGGAAGGATTGGCCCTTCAGGAATCCTGTGTGAACCCCCAGTTCCTCCTCTTCCTCAAACCTCAGCAAACCCAAACCTCTGCCACAACATCTCCGGCTGAAGGACTACTCCCAATGCCTTGTTTGCTCAGCTGTGCTGGCTTAATCGAACCCATGTTCCTGCTTTGTTTTCTCCTTTTTCCTGCAACAGTCTGAAGCTTTTGTTTTTCTTTTCTATGTTTGGCTTTTGTTGTGCTCCTCTGTCCTTATGGGATTGACGCCTGCAAAGTCAAGAGGTCAGGAAGATGGCTACCTGTGGAAGTCTCGCATTCCCCCGCAGCAGCGTAGTGTCACAGAGGTGTTAACATGTACAGCAGTCATGTAAACACGTCTTTGCTGAGCCCGCTGCCTGGGTTCGGTCTCTGAATCTCTGCAGGAGACGCTAAATGCATTCACACAGGTATTTGAAATAATCATTCTGGTCATTTGGGAATGTTTTCCTCTGCAGAAGTTGGTGAATCACTTCCTGTTTGGAGAAACAGAGTTTATGTCTTGCTAGATTGATGAGCTAACAGCTAGTTCAAGCATGTGTTTCTGCTGACCTAAAACATCTTATCTAGTCCCAGTTAATCTCATTTCACAGATATTTAACTACTCCGCTATTTAAAATGAATTCTATGGAGAATAAATATCCCCACCAGCAAAATGTAGCACTTCCTGTCCATCCAAGTGGGTCAGAAATTCTATGTACTAACCGCCTAATCTTCACTAGGGTCACAGGCGAGAGGCGGGACAGGATGGGACACCCTGGACAGATCTCCAGTCCATCAGGGACACACAGAGATAAATGACCAGTATCTCACTCACACCTAGGCACAATGTAGCGCCTCCAAATAACCTGACTTGTATGCTTTTGGTCTGTGTGGAGGAAACTGGAGAAAACCCACGCATGGATGGGGAGAACCTGGAAATTCCTGGCAGAAAGGTTGCAGCTGGGATTCAAACATTCAGTGCTTACTGCACCACCAGGCAGCCCTTTCTTGAAATGTCCCCCAAAATAAGCAGATGAGACAAAACCCTGGACTGTATATATAATGGACAAACCCTCCGCGCCGTCTCTCGTATGTTTCTGAAGAGCTGAAGTGAAGCTCAGTGGGCGGTTCCCAACACCGCCATCTGCGAGTGATTAAAGCCATCTAGAGCAGAGGGCGGGGCAGATGACCGACACCCATCAAACTCTGACATGATGTACTGTAGCTACGAACTAACTGAGCTAACCAAAGCTAACAGAGATTGGCATGCACTTTTAGCCAGAACACTGCAATCGAGTGACGCTGCTACCCTCTACTACTTTTAACGTGAGGTCGAGGCTGAGACCTTCATTGGAGTACATGAGGGGGGCGGGCTAGCGCTAGCACTAGCACTGATAGCTCAGTTTCAAGCTTTAATTACACCTAAATGGATGCAGGGCTACCAACTCTCACGCATTTGACTCTTTTCACACGCTCTCACACCACACCTCCAATATCTCACGCTGATTAATCAGTGCCGGCAGCTACTTTGGGGGCAAATTTCAATTTTAAAAGTAAGTCATCTAATTTAAAATGTATTTTTTAGATCCAAAGAAGTTATCTATGGTTGGTTAGTTGCTTAGTAGTTGCAGTTTCGGTGGCTAGCGGGTAGTAACTCGCTTATATATTTAATTTAACAAACATATATACAATTTAAAAAGTAAAAAGCTCGTTATGTATTTATATTGAAGCTTATCTGTATAAAATATTACGTTATCTCCCGTGCTACGTGACCGCCGTGGAAGGCGCGGTCACGCGATGCAAGTCTGTTCCATTTAACCGTTTTCTTTGACCAAGGAAGGACAGTGTCCTCGTAAGCAAGGCGCCTTGACACTGAGAAACACCCTAAAATGTTTTTTGAACCCGGCTGTAAACATGTTTAGTTCTGCTGTGAAGTTGGCTTCACTTCTGGCAGGCGGAGTCTGCCTCTTGGGCAAAACTGATGACTGTTTAGGTTTATAAAGGAACATTTACACAAATCAATGTAAAAGGATCAAGCTTATCAATGTCCTTTGATGTCTTGATCAAAACACTTTTCTTTTGGCCTCAGACTAGCTGTTAGCTCATCAGTCCTCTCCTTTAAGGCAGGAACCAGGTGTGTCTCACCTGCAAAGATGCGTAGGCGTTTGCGCCTCGGCGGCGGCCCCAGCCCCGACACCCCAGCACACTCGTCCTCATCATCACAGTCCCCGCTTGTAAATCCCTCTTCGGCCTCATCGCTCCACCCGTTAGCTCCGCCTCCTCTTGACCTGGCTCGCCAACGCTTCTCCGACACCGTTACCGTGTTCAGCAGCTGCAGAGGGTAAACCAAGGCAGGATTAAAGAAAGTGACGTTAAAACACACACGGTGGGCAGAAGGTGTCTTCACTGAATATCAAAGCGGTGAAAATGATCCAGAGGAGTCTTTGGGCCTCGGCATGTTCCGTGTGATTACAGGAGTATGAGGGGAATTCCAGACACAAACTCTGCAAATTCTAAAAGTGTCGCTATTTACCAAAATCTTATAATCACTGAGAAGGAACAACGTTTTGGTATTTTTGCCAGCCTTGTGTATTTTAGTAGAAACGTGATTCATTCAAAGGCCTGTGGCTTTCGGTCCGTGTAATTTACCGGTAGAAAAAGAAACCCAGTGGGTGAGCAGACTGGTGAAACTGTTTTTACTGGCAAAACGTATTGTCTTGAGTGGTTTTCTCAGGGCCGAAACACAACATCACACACAGCTCAAGAGAAAATCTGGAGCTCAGGGTCTAAAATAAAAAAATGTAAATGAAGTGTTTTCTTTTTATAAATGTTTCTGTTTAGTTTGTCCAACGCGTGAAAGACCCAGATGCTACAAACACACATCATGTCAAGCTGTAACACAAAACTAATGCACATTTGTACTGTTATTATGGGATAGACAACCAGTTTCATATCCAGTTCAGCTTTAGATGTGAAAACATTCTGCAGATTACAGAAGCTCAGAATGACTTGATCAACATTCCAGATTTATTTAGTAAGAGCTGTGGTGAACTAATCACAACATAAATAATATTGTGTCACAAAGCTGTGAAGCAATTTCATAAAGGCCCATTCACACTAATGATGCTACGCTCCACACGACCTAGTGACCTGACGTTGGTCCGCCTACTCTGCTGCACACTTCCTGTTCAATGCACATTATCAGATGAGAATGAAATATTACCCCTAAAGAATAAACTGTCATTAGGATTTTATGGGGTGGACTCCCAAACCTCAGACTGACCAAATTTGTTTTTTAAGAAAGAAAAGAGAGATGACAGCCAGGCATAAATTAGCCTCAAAACCAGTAAGCACTGGTTATGTTGAAATGAAATATAACAAAGTCATAGGTCCTCCTATGCTGCATTTATCTTGAGACTGCTTTTATTTTGAAGGGTACGCTACACAGGTATGATGGTGTCACCCCAAGAAAAGTTGGCGCATGCTAAGCTTTATGAAGAGTTTTTTTTAACAAGTCATGGTGATCTAGATAGTCTAGATCTATTATTGAGGGTTATAGAGAAAACAGACATATACAGTCTGGCTCCTGCCATCAGAGGGTTAATTAAGTATGTTGCCCCCAAGCTAACACAGCTCCATTAGATGTGGCAGCTAGCATGCTAATGTTCATGTGAGACCAGTGTGACTAGTCTTGTTTTTAAGTTTTAATGACCAAACCACACCCGTGTCTCAGGCATCATGAAAATTGGGCCATTAAAGCTGCAATGGCAAATCTGCAAGCTAACATTGGAACACCAACACGGTCGCAGGACTCTGACCCCTCCAGTCAGCTATCATCTCATGGCCACGTCCGCCTGACATTGGAACCCGTGCTGCCACAGTAAATGACAGAGCGCCAAACATCAGTCACCATTTTCTAGGTCGAAACTTCTTGGGGTGTTTCTCAATGCCAAGGAACCTTGCCTTGATGTCTTGGCCACGCCCCGGTTGCCTAGGAGATACGTCATCGGGAGCCGCCAAGACGTGTTCCAATGGTCATGTTCTACCGAGGCGTGTGTTCTCCGTTTGTTAGCCATTTAGCTAGCCGAGCAAGGATACACGGGAGGTGTTTTGTTGGCTAGCCTTGGTCAAAAACTACCCACAACACACTGCGGTATTTTCAAAAGGATGGCGGATCAGAAGCCAGCAGCTACTTCGGGGGCAAATTTCAAGTTTAAAAGTAAGTCAACTAATTGAAAATGTTTTTTTTAATCCAAAGCTGTTATCTATGGTTGGTTAGTTGCTTAGTAGTTACAGCTTCGGTGGCTAGCGGGTAGTAACTCGCTTACATTTTTAATTTAACCAATATACAGACAATTAGAAAAGTAAAAGTCTCGTTATATATTAATACTGAAACTAGTACGTATAAAATATAACATTATCTCCCGTGTCACGAGACGTTATGTGACTGCCGTGGAAGCCGAGGTCACACGATGCAAGTCTGTTTCATTTAACCGTTTTCTTTGACCAAGGAAGACATTCTCTCGCAAGGCCAGGCACCTTGACATTGAGAAACACCCCTTATGTTGTCCGTGGCTTTAAACGGTGTTCCCTTTTGGGGACTCTAGTTTGTCCTAAAGTTGAAGTGGTAGCAGCCGGCTGTTTCTCCTTCACTGATATTACTGAGCGGAGAACCCCTCACATCAGTGGTGTTCTGTTTGTAATGAATGGAGAACCCAGGGAAGTGCTGCGGTTCGGAGAGACAGACAAGCGAATGGTCCAATTGTTGGTTTTGGTCCAAAAAGTGTTATTGACTGAGGTTTTTAGACAAATGCGAGAGAACCACCATGTTATTTTTTTTATTTTTATCTCTACAAAATAGTTATTGCTATGTTGGAATGTTGTTGGGACATGACGTTTTTTAAGTTAGCTTGTTTTGCAGATTTGTAGCATTAAAGCAAGAGATTATTAGAAGTTTAAAAAAATGCAAAGGAAAAAAGGGAAATATATCCTGAGTGTAACCATCCACGTGTGAGCTTGGACTGAACCTACACATCTGTGCTCTGTCCATCTTTTTGGCTCTAAAACACACGATGGAGAGCCAAGCCAAAGGAACAGATGTGCTGAATTCCAGCCGCCCGGCCTGCGAGCGTTGTTTCATCGAAACCACACTGCCTCCTGCTTGTTTAGTTTTTATTTATTTCCTTCCTATCTGCATACGTCAGCATGCATTTTTGGTTGTTGTTGGGTTTTTGTGGTCGTCTATGGGAGAAAATTGAGTTCATATGGGCCTTGTCTCAGGTCAGCTGCCTGGGCTCAGACAGCTTGTTTGTGATGGTGAGATGGGAAGTGGAGGTAGAAAAACCCAGAGCTGATCACAGAATGACATCAGTCTGAAGATAAACAACCCCGCTCCCTCTGCTTGTGTACACAAGCTAGCCCATTTGGGTTTTGTGAGTGACATAAACTAAAGTTTCAAGTGGAAACACACATTAGGTTGTTCCTAGCGACGCAGCCCAACAAACCTTCTTTCATTTCCCAAAACTGAGGCCATAGATGGACAATGACCACAACATTTCTGAAGGCCTGGTCACTTCAGACCAAACACGAACTCACAGGCAGATTCATAGAAATATTTCCACTTCTGTGTGAGTCGACGCAGCAAAGCTCCACCTGCTGAAAGAGCTGAATTCTCTGTGGTGTCACATAAAAATCCTCAGTTATCTCCAAGAAATAAACCGTCGGGCTGATGAATGAGACTTTAATGTACTGGACTCTTTTTGTTCAAGCCTTAAATGTGTTTGTCTGCATTTGCCAGAGTTCTCCAAAAGATTTACTGAGGTCCTGAAATTCCTCCTCGTGGTTTTGTATCTTGGCAACGTGTTGGGACTCTGGGTGGGGAGGGCCACCTCGCAAACCTTGTTAAAAAGGCAAACAGTTGTAAAGCAGGGAGAGAAAGCTGTAGCTCGCATGTACTTCAGCGGAAATCCCTAAAAAAGGAAGGAATGGGGCGAGGGGCACGCTGCCGCTGACTTCCATATGTAGCACACCACAATCAACAGGGAGAAAGCCATTAGCGTTAGCAAACAGAAGTTTTTATGCTAGGAGCAGGGTGGATTCTAGGATCGGTCGGGTTCATCGGAGTTGTGAATGAAAGAATGTCTGAATTCCAAACATCAAGTTCCAACTCTTATTATCTTCTCAGTGAATTATTAAAGCAAGGTTTGTGCTGTGGGACAAACAAAACATTCATTTCCTGGGATTAAAATAAGTGGGACTGGGAATACCCTTCTGGTGTTTGGATACGAGGGACATGTGTGATGGCATCCAGAAGGGAAGAGAGACATTTAAGAGATGGTTACAGTCGTGAACCCTGAGTCATAACGTTTCGTGTTGTTGGAGGGAGACGCAGGAGTGACGTAAAAAGGTTTCTGCAAAAGTTCACTTAAAGCCAGAGAAGATGCTGGAGGCTATGGTCGTCCATTAAATAGTCCAGAGAGGAAAAAGTCCGCTAGCGCCATCAGAAGATGAGGATGTGTTAACAGTCTTGTTGATGGACATAGATGGATGAAACACAAGTGTCTTGTTTTCCAAAATACAGAATGGAAATTGCTTTTCTAAGACTAAAGCGGTGTCTCTCTGTAAGGCGTGGCGGTGTCGTTCTTCTGTCTCAGCCTCTTTGTCAGGACACTGTGGCCGCTGCCCGCGGACTGTCTCTGCTATGGCTGCGGCAGGAGGGATGGGAGGGATGCTGTTTGTTTTCCAAAGTGACGCTGTGCTTCTGGTATGGCTGAGCCACTAAGTGAGTGATCGACCAAGAGTCTCCAGATTTACCACAAGACAGAGAAGTTTTTCTGATCAGAAATCCTCCAGAAATGTAAGAAATAAGGAGGGAACACAAACAGAAGCAGGAGCGAGGCAAAAAACAGATTTGTCTGATCTGACCGTCACATCAAGAGCTGGCTAGGAAAAACAGCTGGACCTGGAAAACATGTAATCAGTATGGCTGCAGGCATCCCGCAGGCCGCAGGGTTCACCTCCCTTCAACACAAAAACATAAGCAACAGCGAGGAAACATCGACTCCAAAGCCCAAACACGTGGCAGGTTGCTCAGCGCAGGCCAGGCCAGACAGAGACACACAAACCACAAGTCTATCGCTGCCTCCGAACACGACACGAACTTCACACGGGGTCAACGGGACAGCTGCGGCTGAGCCTCCGGGTTTGGGCCGAGAGGAACCAATCTGCTCTGCTCATCAGCTGTGGTCTTCAACACCAGACCCCAGTTCACACACGAGTGATGCTGAAGCAGGCAGAGGATGAGCGACGAGGGACTAGAGTCTGGGTCACATCCTTTATGTGCGTCCAACATGTCTGGACAAGCCTGCACGGCCGGGCTCAGGCGGAATCTGCTGCTCTGAATGTTCCTATCAATGCCTTGATTCATCTTGTCCACAAATCTAATCCACAAAACCGAAACTCCCAAACAGACTACTCACCATGTGCTCATAAATGAAGCCACCGTTTCACCATCTGATGTTGATAGCTTCCATAATGGTTCTGAGTTGAAGGCCTAAAAATGCAGACGGTCATCACATGCTTTTTTTCAGATGACATCATCGTGAAAAGCTGCCCTGAAATTTGAACTACTCTAATAAAATTTGGCACAACATCAGATCATATCTGACGTAAGACGGTAGCTCCCCAGTGGAAATGTTTAGTTTCTTACAGGAACCAGCAGGTTGCTGGTTCTAAAATAATTATGTGGCCATTAACAGAAGTCCAAATGAATACTGGTGAAGGACCATTCCAGAGCGAGCCTCTGTGAATGGTCCAGTATGAATAAAAGGAGTCATTCTCAGAGCTGTTGTGGGAAAATGTTCACAGGGAATAAAAAACACAACCAAACAAAAATGTAAAGGAGAAATATGTAAGAATTCTCCAGTAAAATTATCACTAAATCATGATGGGAGGAAGGTTAAAATAAAACAGATTTCCTTCTCAGTCAGTTGGGGGCTTGTTTGTTTGCCTCATTGAGTTGCTTTCGTTTCATTTAATTCTTTCAGGGACCCATGGTCGGGAAGTAGACGGGCATGACTTAAGCTCCCTATTGGGGTCCCACACACGTGAAAACACCTCATTGTCACATTGTAGAGACTCACATCTCCTCCTCCTGTATATAAAGACCCAGGAGCGCTGATCACTAATGCGCTCCAGCCGCAGCACAGCGAGCTCTAGCTAGCACACCTGCTTCCCTCTCCCCTGCAGATGTGCTCATCCCAGTGCAAAAACCTCCTAAGACCCTGTGTACACACATGAGGGCATTGACTTCTTGCACTATAAAATTTGATTCTCTTCAACTTAAACGTTGTTGTTATAATTTAGAGACACTTTATAGTGAAGTAAAAACATGGGGTGGTGGGGGGGGGGGGGGGGGGGGGGGGGGGGGGGGGGGGGGGGGTCTTTGGAAAATTTGACAACAATTTTATTGACATTTTATTTTTTCCAAAATTTTTTTTATTTGATCCAAAACAACATCCTTGCTGGTGACCCGGAGCGTGAGACTGAATGTGTTTGGACAGCAGGTCTGTTTTCAGATTGCAAATAATGTAAATGTTCCAATCAGATCAAGATTCATTACAAACAAACTGAGACATGCTTAGATCTGCTTGTGTAACATACATAAAACATATCCCAAAAAGTGTCCCATTGTGAATGGTCCCCCTTCTGGCCACAAAGTAGCCCATCAATTTCTTTCTTTTTTTTTTAATTAATTTATTTTTTTTCGTGTCCTGTCTGGCTGTGAAGCAGACAGAACTAATGTCTGAATGCTGGTGACAAGCCTTACGGATTTACTCTCAGGTGGAGCATCAAAGCTTCTGCTTTTAATGTCACGCCTGATACGTAAAACTTTATTGTTATTGTTTTTTGAATGCTTTGTAATTTCCACCAGACACAGAGACAGGTGAAAGAGAAAGGAAGAGACAAAAGGCGGTGGTGGATGGGTGGGGGTTGGGGGTTGGGGGGTTCCACAAAAATAAACAATCAATGATGAACAAGAGTCTGCTTCTAGACCTGCAGAAGGAGAAAAACAAACAAAAAAAGGGACACAAAACAGTACAAGAGCAAACTATCACTGCGTCAACGTGATGAAGAAATGTAAAATCAACATTGTTTTACTGAACAATCACACGATAATAAATCAAAGTGCATTTAGTGCCAACCACAGACCAAGGCACCGCACCTCACACCAGGTGTGGCGGGGGAGGGGAGGTGAAGATGTATAGCATCAAGAGAAGTCCCAGGAGAAGGAGTCAAAGGCCCCACCTGACATATACAGTCATACACAAACACAGTCACACACTCCCTCCCTCATGCTCACACATGCACATACAACCAAAGACTTACAAAAATGCACGCCGGACACCCACTCATGCTCTCTATACACACCCTATTCACTCTGGTCCCGGTACTGCTGCACATGGGGTACAACCATTACCGGTCACCAGAGTTCTGTCATGAGCCGGGGTGAGTACTCTTCCCATCTTCACCATCTCTGAGTGTTCTGTTTGCAGGAGAGGGAGCGGCAGCTGCATCTCGTCAGCTAATCAGCAAGTTGGATACTTAAGGAGGATGGTGAACACTACTCAACGCCGGATGATTGCTACTGACTGGTAGTTTCTAGCCACTTGTACTCGTCTCTAGGTCTCCCAGTGTATTGTGTGACTTTTTGGAACTCTCGTAACTCTTGGATGTTTTTGAACAACCTACCTCAGGTCATGCTTCACATCAAGAAACCCCACGCTGAATCCATAGGACTCCACACCGGCTCCTCTTCTTCATTCAGCCATCCACCTGTCTGGACCGGCTCGCTCTTCATCAACCCTCCACTCCCTCTCCAGCTCCAAACCTCCCTCTTGGACAAACCCCCAGCTCACTACCTCCCCTTACTCACCTAGTCTCCTCGACCTCTGTAAGTCCCCACTCATTACTCCTCTTCTGGACTACATCTCCCAGGACTCACCTCTGTTGTCCTCCCCTCTAGACGCTGCCTTCCCGTTCCTTCACCCGCTGGACTTCCAGTGCACCCTTAATTGACGTTCTCCTTTAATAAAAGATTGTTATTTTTCCTTCAACCGTTGTCCTGTACTGATTCTGCATGTCTTGGGTTAGACTCTTGCCCCAAACCATGACAAGTTTGACCCTTTCTGATGGGGTGCTAATGAGCAGGCTCCCCTGCCCAATGCTGAGCAAAGACACCCACCACCCCAGACCCCAACCAGACGGCCAGATCTCCCTCCTAGCCTTCAGCTCCGGGAAGCCAAGTGACAACAGAAGAGTGCTAAGACCCCTAGTCTCGCTCCGCCTGCTCCAATATAGTGTTAGTGCGTGTTGAACCCACAGCCCTCAGTGTCTAAGTGCAGTTTAAAATTGGAAGTGGGCACAGGCACTCGGGATGAGGCTGAAAAATTCCCCTGCCAAATGCCGTTGAACATGCTCTTTCCCAAGGCCCTAAGTGTATGGGTTTTTTTTTTTTTTTGGAATGTCGTTGGTGGAAGTGTTGAAGGTGCAAATAAAATTGGGGGGCAGGTTGTCACAGGAATGCGGAAATGGGGCCCATACCGACACCCCCTGACTTGTCCACCCTCCAAGGTCCTATGTGCATGATTGTGTGATGATGTGAGGGGGCAGGAGGAGAAAAATATGTGGGATGGGGAGGAATGGCTGGTTGGACTTAAGCCCTCCAGGGAGCCAGCTCCCCCACTGGCCCCATCAATTTATTTCTAACACCCCCACATCTGCAGCATCATCTGAGTGTTTCCACACATGGTAGGACTGAGTTTTACTGGACGTCTGGGTGCTGAAGCTGGATAGAAATAGTGTGCATCCAGTCTCCTTGTCATCTTGCTGACTGTCTTCTCAGACACACAAACCTCCAAGCGTACAAATGGCGATCTGTTTGTGATGTGGTTGGCAAATGTGGCTGTGATCCAGAGGTCTCCTGAGCAGCGCGCCCTGGAAGTTCTCCGATGACAGAGAAGTTTGAATCAGACCTTTTTTACACCCGACCATTTACTTTTTACAGAGAACGGATGTCTGGTGATGTAACTTCTGGAGGTGAAGGTGTGTCTGATGTGCAAAAACAGCAGAAAAAGTCGCCAACCGTGTAGTGTAGCCTAAAAACCATAAATGACAGAGCAGACAACTCTGAGTCAGTTCTTCACCAAAAGAAAGTGAAGCTTCTGTTACAAACTAAAAGTATCAGCAGCACTTTCTACACCCATCCACCGGTCAATGTACACAGCAGGTTTGTGACATTGATGAAATATTATAATAAAATAAAATCTGTATGTGTTGTAAAACAGGAAGTTCAGAGGCAATTCACCTTCTGTCCATAAATAAAAGCAAACAGTCTCCACCTGGATTTTACAAAGAAAGCAGATATCTACCAAGATGATGATGCAACAATTCACACCAAGTATTTTTTGCGGTGGTCTCTGGTAAATAAATGCCTTACTTTCTGTGTGTGTGGGGGAGCTCTGGCACTCCTGTTTCAGGAGGTGAACGTTAGCCAGAGTTGAACTAAAAACAGCAGGACTTGGGAGTCTTTTTTGCTCATATTTGGACATGTCACCGCTGATTGGCTAACAGCAACACAACTCTACCGCTGACTCTGTTGGCTTTGCCATGTTGATGTTGCTAATGCTAACGTTGTTAACGCTAACGGTTAGCTTCTATAGCTAAGATGTGCTCTGCTCTCTCCTGGACGCTAAACCAACAACAGCCTTCACCGTTGTAACGTGAGTCAAGATGTGTGAGTCTGTGAATGGTAACTTCCAGTGTGACGTAGATCTGAGCGGCTTCTGTAATCCAAGCGTTTCCTCTGGCTGGTGGCTAATGAAGAAAAAAAGGCACAGAAGACTATTTTCACATTTAGCCTGCGTGTGTGCAACGTTTTCAAATTTTAAAACATTTTATTGAGCCAGTATGCTAAAATGACCATTTACATGAAAAGGTACTCTGACCTCCACCACCGTCTGTGGCCGGAATTCAGCATTTGCAACTTCAGAGTGGCGGTCCGGTCTGTTGGACTTTGAGCTGACATACTTGGCACTGCTGTCTACTTCCAGCACATTTCCTGCATGTTTTAGATCATGAACACAGCTGATTTGTTTAATTTACTGATTAACCACACCTGTAGACACTAGTGAAGGCTGGGGAGATGTTTCAGCTTCCAGATTAAGTTGTTAAAAAGACGAACGCACAGCGAGGAGATAGGTTCTGCTTTTGGTTCTTCTAAAGTAAAAGCAAGCCAAAACGGCCTAGTCTCCCTTTAAACTCGGAGTGACCAATCAGATGTAAAAAATAACAGGTGAAAACGGATTCTCAGTGAACTTGGTCTATAACCCACTGAGAATCTCCAGGAGGTGCTGGAGGAGTTTCTGCAGCGGTGTGACTCTTTCCTCTCACCCTGGGTGTGAGGAACCTTTCAGAGTTTTCCAGGAAAATTACCTTTTTAGGCAGGCGGATCATTTTTGGAAGGCTTTAATGGTATTAAAACAGATTACTGCCCAACCCTGACTGAAAAGGTAACTTAATTTGTCTTACACAATCATAACAGGGTCCAGGAGGAAAGAGAAACGTCTTCTGTTGCTTTAGAAAATCCCCTGAAACTAAAAATAATGCCGTGTCCTGGGAGAACATGAGCCCACATCTTATCTGCTTTGTTTTCTTAGTGAGTTAACGGTTCAGACACACTCATTAAAAGTCTCTCTAATGCTAAATTAAGCTGATTTGGTGAATTATGGCCATTTCTTTGGATTATCACTGAATTATTAGTAACATGTGGGTTTAAAGACAAACACAACGGCTTCTGTCAAACTCAGGACTTCAAAGTGATATTCCTCATAAGGCCGCTGAGTTTATTTACTTTATAATGTCAGAGCTACTTATTATCAACACTTATATAACGTAGTTGCACCTCAGGTTTCAGTTCAGATTTGTTCTATGTGCTTTAGGAATGTAAATGAGACTTCTCCATTCAGCATTTTAGCCTGTTCTCATTGTTGTTATTCTCACAGGGTCAGAAGCATTTGGAGACAGGAAGATGGATCACTTTGAGCAGTTAAAATAATCCAAACCAGTTTCATTTGGCAGAAAAGCAAAACAGAGGACTCAGCTAAAACCTTCAAATAGGCGGTCTAATTACAATAATCATTATTGCATTTGTTTCACTCAGGAATCAGTGACTGGTGGTTTTATTTAACATATTTGTAACACTCTAAATTAGGGGTTGTATCAACTAGTCGACTTCACCGCTCTATAGTGACTTTTTATGCCTGTCATCGACTAGTCGCTGTCACGTGATAATGACCGACAAGATGCAGTCCTCGGAAAAGACAGCAGGTGATGAGCCCCTGCGCGTCGGGAGGCGACACGCTGTGCCACCACAACACACGTGGGACAACTTAAAAAAATATATTTCTAAAGACATTGTAAAGGCTGACCACATCAACAACATACATCAACTTTATTCTGAAAAGCCTAGCAGTAGTTTAGGATTTACTTATGTGATGATCTCTTCTCAGACATGTTGACGTTCTGGTGTTTTAACTGTAGAAGAAGCATAAAGAAATTAACGCTGCTGCCACTGGCAGATGAGGGTCACCATGGTAACCACACACCTGAGTCGCTAATGCCCTATGGCCCTGTTTCTGCGTCAGGATAATTATGCCAGTTTTCCTCCCGATCTCCCCCTTCTAACAGTCTCACAGAAGAACCCGATTCATGATAATTGTTCTAAAGATAATCTTATCAGATATTCCTGCCATGTGTGGTGTGTTAAGAGTGATCTGGTCTGCTTGGAAGCACGTCTGGATCGCTCCAATCATAAATCTGGGATATTGTTGGATTGATTTGTGTGCTGCCTGTTGAATGTGCCGTTTCGCTAATCAGAAAGTGAGGCAATGAAAGCACGCTCCTCCTCCGTCATGTTTGTCTACTCTAAAGTCATGTTTGATCTCAAGAGGTTTGGTGAGATTTCCCGACTGTGTTTCTAACTATGTGGCCACACACTCTAGGACCAAAACGGTTATAGCTGTGAATTTTCACCTCCACGTGTGTGATCTCATGTTGTAAATGTGGTGGGTAACTGGGTGATGATGAAACCAGCGACAACGATATAAGTGAGACATCCTCATCTTAATCTGCTCCGGTAGGTAAATAACATGTTTAAGATAACATTAGCTTGATATGTTAGCTTCCGTTTCACTAATGGTGCGTTTGCTTTCTCCTCGGAACTCCGAAATTCCGACTGGAAGATCATGAACGCGCTCTAAAGTTTGGCTTCACTTTACTAAATGTGACGGGTGAAGATGAAACCAGCGACAACGATCTAAGTGTGAGGCATCATCGTTTTAATCTGCTCCAGCAGCTAAATAAACTGTTTAAGATAACGTTAGCTTGATATGTTAGCTTCCTATGCCACCATTGTTATCAGCTAATGGTGCGTTCGCTTTCTCCTCGGAAATTCTACCTTCCCAGTAGGACAAATCAAATGAAAAAAGATGGCAAAAGGAATGAAGATACACAGTAAATTTAGTTCACAGTAAAGATGTTTGCTTCAGTTTAATTATCAGCTTATAAAACTACAAGGACGATGTTAAAATACAAACAGTTGTATGTTATTTATCGTGATATTTATCAAATGTGGTTATGAATCGAGAAAAATATATATTTAATTTTAAAAGAAAATTAAAATAAAAAACACTCAAAAGTATCAAAAATTGGTACCGTCAAGTACCGGTATCGATTCCTAGGTACCGGGAATTAGTACTGGACCGATTCAAATGTCAAAGGAACCCATCCCTAAATCCACCCATATCAGAAAATAATCCTAAAGGGACAGCTGAAATGTACTGATTATAGTACGTCTACAGCGTACCCGAGAAACACTCGGGTTAGTGAAACACGCAGCTGCTCAGCACACAGCGTTCTTTTTCTTTGTAAATGAAGGAAATGGACTTTCCTCGCAACTAGTCCCCAGATGTCCTCCGAGCCGCTGTCTTTCTGTCCTTCTGGCAGATGTCCCTGTTCGCAGCCTGGAGAGAAAAGGCTTGCGGGTGGAAATGAAGGAGGTACATCACAGGAGAGCGGAGACAGGAGGAGGGATGACAGGAAGGCCTTTTCCACAAAGTGAGTCATGGAAAGCTTCTCGGCGGCAGCGTGAGGGTCGGCGCGGCCTGCCCTCCATTCCCGCCCGCTCCCCTCAACTCGTTACTCAACTTTTATTGAATCTGAAATCTGAAGAGGAGGGAGAAGAGTGCTGTCTCATTCTTGTCTCTGTTTTATTTTATTTCTTCCTACCTCCCCCCACTCCCCCGTCTCCCTCCCACCTCCTCACTCCTCTGGTCCTCTTCTATCTGTCCACACTTGAGAATGTCACGCAGCAGGAGCTCAGCCTCAGTTAAGGCAGACAAGATTAATTTCCTGAAGCTTGTTCCAGTCGGAAACAAAAGACCCAGAAAAAGTCTTGCATTAAACTCCGCCTTTCTAAACAAACCCGTAAATCCATTTCCAGATTCCTCCAGTCCTGAGCGAATGTTTGGACACTGCTGGCAGAGACGCTAGAGTTCTGGTAAAAAACCTTTTCAGAGCAGCTTTCTGCTTACGAATAAAATAAATATTCTTCTTCTGTAAGAACAGAACGTTTTAATCCTCTGAACTGAGTTCAGAACAAGACGACGGGCCAACAGAGTTAACGTTAGCAGTAGATCTGGTATGACAGCAATTTGACATCTTTTTTTGAGGCTAGGCAAATGAAAATCTTGACTTATGTCTGTGAATGTGCCTGATTGTGTGTTTGGCGGTTTAATAGTTTAAAACATCCCCTTCCTGCACAAGCCTCTGGTTGCTTAATCAGATTACGCCCCTCAAACAATCTCTTTTTGTCTGCTGCTTGTCTGCTTTCCACGTTATCGCCTTGGATTCCAGAGTCACGTGTTGCTGAGAAACGCTCCATTCCAACATCAGCAGACGGTTGCTGTGTGTCCCGTGATCCCTCCTAGTGGAGGCTGGCGGACGCTCAGGCGGGTAACGAGATGAAAGAGGATGGAGGGACCTGGAATTACACAAACTTCGGTCGCTGTCAGCAACAAGCAGCTGCTCCGCTCAGCTTGTGATGGAGACAGATCAGGCTGGCAGAACGGAGCCAAACAGAGAGAACAGATAGTAAAGCTGAGGCTCTGACAGCAGGGAGAACAGTGAACATGCAGGGGATGATTAAGTTGCTGAGTGTTAACATTTTGACAGATCCAGAGAGGAGCCTTGACTGTGCCATGACCCCCCCCCCCCCCCCCCCCCCCCCCCCCCCCCCCCCCCC
>SSNQ01034508.1:842699-858785 GCA_006942095.1 Nothobranchius kuhntae | reverse complement strand
ACCCCCCCCCCCCCCCCCCCCCCTCCCCGCGACCCTACGTGGACAAGCGGGTTCAGAAAATGGATGGATGGATGGATGGATGGATGGATGGATGGATGGATGGATGAATGGATGGACTAAATGTGACTCCTGTGGTTTGGTTAGGGAAAACATCTAAATGGTAAATATTTAGTTCACATTTGAAAACCCGATTATTAAACAAAATGAAACAATTGAGTTTGGAAACGTGCTTTATTTATTTCTCCTCTGCAGGTGGAAAAACACCAAAAAGTGTCTTCCCATTCCAATGTAGAGGTAAATTATATTATTTTGAAGATGGTGTATTTTCTATTTTTGTGTTTTGGATTTTTATACTTTTATTTATTTTCGAGACACAAAAAAAGGAGGAAAAAAATCCGACATGAAACAAAACAGCTTGGAATCAAACCAGCAACTCGTTGGGCTTGTAAATAGTAAAAAAAAAGAATCTCTTTATAAAATCTGACTTTTGACACCGGATCCCGTGTTTCATTGCCGTCTCAGACACTCGTGAGTTTGCTCGTCATTAGAGCCGAACCGGGGATGGGAGTGTTTTTGTGTTGATCCGTCTCACCGTTATCAGCGTAATGCTCTTTGATGTGCTGAGAAGGGTTGCCTCCTCTGATCTCTGTTCCAGGTGGGATGGTAAACACGCCTGATAAAAAGCTCCTCATTTAGCTCCAAAGATCACCCCTCGCATGTCGGAGACATTCAGTCCCCGACCCATCTCTGGAGCTTATCCTCCCCACCCACTTCATCTAAATTTATCAGCGTGAGACAATACACTGAGTGAAAGCCATGTTTGGCCCTGGAGAAGGTCCTTATTAGGGGAGATAATGGAAGATGATCCAGAACAAATCCCACAGGGAGCGTATTTGCCTTACACATGACATGGAGAATCACTTGCTGCAAGACGTTGTAATCTCTCCATCATTTTGTCTCCTTTCTTGTCTCCCTGCACCAACCTTTGCAACACTGCTTGGTCCAGCTTGTTATCATCCCCGCAGGACGGCTTGGCCCCCTTGCCAACAGAATGTCTCCGTCTCAGATCGATGCTATGTTTGTGAAAGGTTTCTACTCTTCAGCAGGCTCTCCATTAATTCACCGTTCACCAAACAACAGGAAGTTAAATATTTACCTGCAGCTTCTTTATCTGTAATTTTACATTCTTTGTGTAATTAAGACAAAACAAATTATGACATGTAAGACTATATTCACGCTGAAGATCTTAATGAGATTATCCAGTTCTAAGTGAAATTTACATTGGTAGGAAAAAGCATTTTGTAACCATCCCAGTCATTCTCCTAATCTGGCTGTATTTCATTAGCTTTAGCTTAGCATATATAATGTAAAGGAATGGTAACAGCTAGCATTTTATGTGACAAAATCATGAAAATGACTCAATTAAAATCCTTTATAGGCAATTATTTTTCATGACTTTATACCGTAACTGGCGACAGCCATAAAACTCACAGAATGGCAGAGACAGTAACTTTTTATTTATAAAATTGGGCTGCAGTAACCAAATCTGACCACAGGGTGTCCTTCTTACTTCATTCTTACATATTGCACCTCTAATGCCCCCGAAATGTGTAGAAAATGTCTTCCAGCCAGTAGCACTCCGGGATTCAGTTAAATGTTTGTGAAATTAACTGAGTCATAGCCGTTTTTGTGTTTACAAATGTTAATTAGACATATCAGCCATCTTGAATTGAACTGACTTCAAATGCCAATCAGTTGCAGATGAACGCCAGATGATTTGTTTCTGGAAAATCTGTCGAGCAGTTAATGTGTAGTCATTTTTGTTATTAAACACAGGTGTGCTAACCTGCACAGACAAAACTGCCCACTTCCTTGCCTCCCCGAGGCAGGGGACAAAAGAAGTGAGAGAAGTTGTGCTTGGTAGATCTGAAAAAGGAGAGAGGTCAAGTTCAATCCTGAGCAGAGCAAACATGATTTGCAGGGTGCCTGAGAGCTGCTGTACGAGGAGCAACGAAAGATCGAAATGACAATTAACTACGCGAGAAGAGGGGTGGCAGCGTGTTTGACATTAATAACATCCCATAGAGCCAAAGTCAAGATTTACTCTCACTCTCAGCGGGGGTGGGAGGGACAGATTCAGTGGAGCTCATCAGCTCTGGGAAAACTTACCCTTCAAGTCACCTACACTCCTCGATGTGATGCTGGAGTGAAATCAAGTTGCAGAGTCGACTATAAATGATTTAGAAACTAATAAAACCCACAAGCCTACGTGGGTGTGGTCCAAGGCCGTCCGGGGGCTGCATGCATGGTCTGGAATGTGTTTTATATCTGTAATTCCAGACAAACGAGATGTTTTTTTTTACCTGTCTGTCATCTCCTGCCCGTTCCAGCAGAGGGAGTGGTTGGCTGGTGCAGGCTCGCGGCTGCACAGTGCCTCCCCGAGCCCGCTGTAGAAGGAGCTGAAGCCTTTCAGGCTGGTTATAAACTCCCTGAGGACACAGACACAAAGAGCAAACCTGTCATACATAGAAAGAGAAGAAGGAGGAGATTAGAAGAAAGAATTTGGTCTAATAACAAGTTGATTTGATCCCCCATGAGCAGGGCAGATTACAAGAGGCCAGAATAAGCAGAGTCTGCTCCTAATTGACATTAATCGTGCTCCTCTGCTGCTGAAGCCAGACACCCTGCTGAGTAATTATTACACAGCTCATTTATGTCTCAAGTGGAGAAAAGAAAGTGTCACCAGTAAAACCACAGAGCCGTGGTCAATATTTGTATGTCAGACATATATCGACCCCCTGCACGTGAAATGGTCTCACTCTGGATTACAGGCTTTGATTTCCTCACCTGCGGAGACCGGCCAGAGTCTCATCTGAGTCCGAGGGCTGAGCGTCACGAGTGGAGGAGGCAGCGGGAGGTTGGAGAGGGAGAGGGCGTGTAGGAAGGGGTGGAGGAGGGGGGGACTCGACGGAGCGAGAGGCCCGCTGAGTGGCGTGTCCACACATCCCGCTCACCTGCAGAGCAGAGAGGAAGAAAGTCGGCAAAGTCAGCTCATCAAGATTCACCTCCCCTCTCATGTCTCACAGCACTCACATGGCGGTCCCAAATGTCTGCCACCGCATTCATCTTCAAGGGAAATATTTAAAACAAGTGTTACGAACAAATCTACACATAAAGCCTAATCATTAGAATCATATATGAATGATCAAATGGAAATGTACAAAATCAAATCAAATATTTAGAACCAGATTTAAATAAAATGTACTTTAAATTAAATCCTAACTTTCAGATAAAATTATCTAAATTTTAAGAGTCAAATCTACTATGAAATGAAATCCAAATACTTTGAGTTGAATCTAATCACATAAAATAGTACTTTTATTTTATTCTAATTAAAATTCAAATAATAAGATTCTAGTCCAAACCTGTAAAATCCACGTAAAAGGTTTAAAATCTGAACTCAATATTTCTAAATCAAACTAAATCAAATTATTTAATTTAAAATTTACAATTTTGCCTAAATTAAAATTAAAATTTCCTTCAACTGGAAACAGTCTCCTGACATAAAAATGGGTTGAAGCTAAGTTCTCAGAGTCCCACGGCAGGTACGAGTGAATGTGTTCATTTATGGATCATTTATCTGTGTTCGTCTCTGGATTTTACTTGTAAATCAATAACTGATCCACATTGAAACAGACTCACTAAATCTTACCTGTACAGAGACCTTAGATAGGGGATTCCTTCACCCCTCTTAAATCATGGCTAGTTCTGTTTTGCAGAAATCTGAATATGCATGTTAGCTTCACTTTTAATTTAAAGATGCAATATGTAAGAATGACCTCCTGTGGTCAAATTTGGCTACTGCAGTCCATTTCTTTAAGCAAATGTGTTACTGTTACCAGTTACAGACCAGCGCCAGAAAGTTCTAGATGATGTCGAGCAAACGCGAATCATACACACTAAGTTGATAAGTATATAAAAACATAGTCATATCTGGTGTTGGCGCTCTTGGATGTTTTACAGTGGGAAGCACGTACTACACTTATTACGGTAATATTTTTCAGGCATTAGAGGAAATGTGGTTGTTTGCTGTTTGTTATTTAATTAAATTTAATTTATTTAACCCTTATTTAACCCAATGAGTTGACTGAGGACCCATTCTTATTTACAACGACAATCTGGACCGAAAGGCAGCAGCAAACGACACATAATTAGCTTTACACCAAAGAACAACAGACATATAATATAAAAACAAACAAGATAAAAATAAGATAAAACAGTCAGACATAAAAGACATAAAAATACTTTTTAATGTACAACATGTGCAAGCAATCAAAACAGACTTAAATCAGTCTTTTGGCACTCAGAAGCAGGCAAAAACTATTGTCTTCCTGTTAGCTAGCTGTTAGATCTGAATGACTAATTAGAGGAAGTAAAACACCACAATTGTCTTTTTATTCACTTCACACAAACACCACTGTGCTGTTGGTAAAAGAAAAAGTAGCATGAGATATTTTTAGAGACATCTATTTGCTTCTAATTCAACATTAGCATTGTTGGCTCAGCATTAGCCTTTATCCTGCTACACCCGATATTAGAGTAAGAAAAACATGCCGTGGCTTCTTAGGGGTACAAGAAACAACCTCTGGGTCGCTCCTGTTTACTGGCTTTGGTTCTTTTATCAACTCTGGAACTTTTTGCCTGCCTGTGTCAAATTAAAAAGGCCGGCATAGCAGTGTTAGCTCGGCACAGACTTGGCAACCTCACAAATTCACAGAGTGTAAACAGTAATGACATGTCCTTCATCTTTTTTGACAGGAGAAAAACCTAACAACCCCCCTGAGAATGAAATCTGGTTTAATGTAACCTTTCTTCCAGCATGATTGAGACATGAGTCTGTTTTTTAATTTTTTTTTTCCTCTGTAGAATTCTCACATATTGCTCCTTTAAAATCACTTAGATTTCATTATTTAGATTTAACAAATTCTGAGAAAATTATTTATTTGGCATTATTTGTAATTATGTTTAAAATAAACTTAATATTGTCATTTAAAATTTTTAATTGGTAAAAAGTGAGAAAATTTTCACATTTTAGTTTTTCAGTTACGAGTTAAAAGTGACTAATTTCAGCTGATAAAATGTAGTTTTTCTGTTTTATGTCTGACGTCTTAAAAGACAGAAAGGACCTGTCAACAACCAAAGGGCCGATGTTGCTCAGCTGAGCCCCTCTGCAAGTTGTCATCTGTTCGGCTGTGTTTATTTTTGGGGAGCGATGAAAGAGGAGGGGATTTGCATAACAAACAAGTCACTGTATCCTCTGCCAGCCTTGTTCAAATTTGTAATCATAACACTCCAAAAACACAAGCATGAAAGCAAAGCCTTGTGCGCTGTTGCGTCTGTCCCCGTATATAACCGCCATTGTGTCTCCAAGTGGGGCAACATTACAATAACAAATAAGGAGTCCCCTCCGCTGTCTCTCAGAGATAATGGACCTGGCACATTCTTCTCAGGTGCAATAAAAATGCAAATGGCTGTTAATGTTTAGCTTGTGATTTAATGATTTGGCGGATCTTTAATTTCCCCGGGGGATCCCGGCCCTGGCTTAATTCTGCAGGGTAATGTTAACAGCTAATTGTGCCCAGCTCCCCTTTAAGAGAGCAGGCTGGCAGGATGAGACCTGAATACAACGGGACCTGACAGAGCAGCGCTGTACGTCTTCACACACACACACACATATGCATGCATGCACGCGCACACACACATGCACACACTTGTACGTTTCTGGTTTTTAACATTCTGCCCTTTTTCGTGATGAAAGACAATTTTCTGCCCCTTTCATCTACTAACTAATCAGTGTGTAGCAGCATCTCCCACATAGTGGGATTCTTTAGGTCTGCATGCAATTCTGTCCCTGTTGACTACCCAGAATGCCTCGCTCAAACAGATTGATGCAGAGAGACGCCTCTGTGTGAGCAAGAGCATGAAGAGATGAGATCAAAAGATGTTCTTAAACATTTGCTTATCTTGTCTAGTGATGCCTCGATAGACCATGTTTTAAGTTTAGCCTAGTTTTGCTAATAAGTAGGCTGCAGATTTGTGTGCTTCACTGGTGAGCAGCACTGACTTTCTTACGTTGGTACCTTAATTACCTGTGGATCGGTTCAAACGTGGTTTTTTACCCTTACACACACACACACAACATGAAAGACAGCTGACTCACTTGTGATTCAGCTCTACTAAAGTGTGTGCCTTGTGCACTTTGATCACCTAGGGCCAAGTTCGACTGGCAACACTTTAAAATTTTCAGACAATTATCAAAACGTGAAAGGCCACAGGAAGTCACAGTTGGTGTGATAGAGTGGTGTGCAGCCGCATGGCAAAAACTACACAACTACACACAAACTCATCCTTAGTCCCTTATTAGACTGAAAATCTTGTTAAACCTCTGAAATTAAACATGACTTCAGAGCAAACAAACAAGGGCTACACGTCACATTCAAACGCTCGTTTGTTCTCCAAAGATGGACATCTCTAATTTATGATAGCAGAGATGCTTTGGAACAGGCCAGAACGTAACTCATCACACACAGAAGCAACATCTGCTAAAATGATCTTTGGAGCCAGTTTGGTAATTGGGCACATCTTTAAAGAGTAATTCAACCTAAAATAACTTTTTTTTTTTTGCTTATAAACTGTAAAATTGGGTCTTTACAAATGCAATCTTTCTGTTTCTGTGCATTTTTTGACATGTTTGTGTAAACTTGATTAAATCTAGAATCTAGGTCTAAGAACATCTTAGTGCTGCCCCCTGTGGCAGAATAGCGGCTACTGCATGTTAAACTTGTGATGGACTGGGGCTGGAACCATTTCACATCATCGGGACGGTCTCCTCCCACTCCCACTCCCCACACTTGGCCGTGCCAGTCTGTGCCTCCTGGCAACGCCCACTTTCATAGCATTTTTTAAATCTTGACTGGGGTGGAGTTACGTTTTCTGATGGTGTGCAGTCCCTCTTTAAGGTTGTTGTCCGGGGAGAATCAGGTCAAACGTGCAGAATCACCGTGCCGTGTGAAACGGGCTTTAGAAGGCTTTCGCTCAACACAACCATCACTGTAGAACTGAACTCTCATCCTTAACTATAAAATGATACGTTACCTGTACTTGTCCAGTGACTTCTGAGTCGGATGACTCTGAAACGCTTTACACTGCAGTCTTTCATTCAAACACTGGCGGTGATGAGCTACAGTGTAGCCACAGCTACCACAGGAGCGAGGCTGCTGCAAACACAGGAACCATCAGACCCTTCGACCACCATTAGTGGCAAGAAAGGTTAAGTGTCTTCTTGCCCAAGGACGAAGCCTGGGTTTCAACAGGCAACCCACCGGTTAAGCCGGGCGTACACTGTACGACTTTTTCACTCGTAGCACTCAGCTTCAGCTCACACTGTACGACTTCCTCGCAGGGCAGATCTCATGACTATGTGCTCACGCTGCACGACCCAGTTCTCGGATGCGACCTGACTGCTCACACTGTACGTCTGGTAGCAACACGTCGGCCCTAAAAATAAGCTAAAAATAGCAGTTTTTACACAACACGTCAGACTTTTTTGTCTTGTTTTGCCTGTTGTCCTTCGGGAGTGCTGCAGGAGGCCACACAGGGATTTATGGGGGTTGGATGAGGAAAACGAAATAAAGAAAGTAAATCTGTGTTTTGTGATCAGTTTAATTTGACATGAACACGACAAACACGCTTTCTTGACAATCCTTGTCATTGTGTGTAAAAGACGTGTAGAAATAAAAACGAACGGCGTGTGTTATAGGGAAATAGAGGGTGAGCCGTGTGAGCGGTTCTGGTACTTTTTGGTTAGCAGCCGCTCACTGCGCCGATTCAACCCTCACGCGGAACGTGAAAATATCAAACACTCCAGAGGTCCGTGCCAGCTCACGATTGTTGATCGGTAGCTGGTCACATGGTGTTAATCGCCTCTCGTAACCCCCTGTATACTACACGATGCTCAGCGCAAAACTCGCCCCGATCTTGTGGATTCTCACACGAGTGGAAAATCGGCTCAAAAAAGGGAAAAAGTCGAAGAAATAGCTAAAGGAATTGGGTAAAATCTTACCGACATTTATTAGAAAAAATATTACCCAATTTTCTAAGCTAGAAATGAACTAACATGTAAAAAACCACATGCCAGAGATGAGATCGATCCTGCAACCTTCTGCTTGCTAGACCATCTGCTCTACCTTCTGAACTATACTGCTGCCCAGTGTAATGCTGGTATGAATATGAAATTATTCAAACAAAAGCAATACAAAATAGCACATTTCTGGTATGCAAAAGCTGAACTGAACTTGCATTCACTGTTGCTCAAAATTGTTTTCAGATATGCAGAAATTTTTCCACTAAAATTTTAGTGCTTAAGTAACTAGATACATGAATACTTGAAATGGAAAGCAAATACAGCACGTAACTGTGAACAGATACTCTGGCCAACATGTGCAATTGTTCTATTTGTTAATTAGATAAAATAGGTAATCAATCAGTGCTTAACTAATATTTGGGTTCTAATCAAATAAAGTAGGTAGAAATAACAATTTTTTCTTTACTTCAGTCTTTAACTAATACAATTAGTTGTATTTTAGATCATTTTATTGGGTTATGTTCAACATTACAAAACTGTGTCTGTTAGTAAAAGTAAAAGTGACACTTATCTCCTCGCCGTGCGTTCGTCTTTTTAACACCTTAATCTAACAGCTGAAATGTCTCCTCAGCCTTCATTAGTGTCTACAGGAGCGATTCATCACTAAATTAAACAAATCAGCTGTGTTCCTGATCTAAAACATACAGGAAACGTGCTGCAAGCAGACTGTACCACCAGGCTTCACTTTACTAAGTCCCACAGGGAACAGACCGGCACTCTGAAGTTGCAAGTGCGGTATTCTGGCCACAGAAGGCGGTGGGGTCTGAGTGACATTTCATTACCCCTAAAGGGTCATTTTAGCACATAGTGGCTCAAGAAAATGATTTACAAATATGAATAAGTTGCATAGAATGCCTTTAAAAACTTTAAATACTACATTTGACAAATATGCTGTGAAAATGTTAGACTTAAAGTAATAAACAACAGACAAAAGACAAATGACAATTATAGCACAACTTCCACAGAAGAGGAGTTCATGATTTCAGAAAGCAGCTGATGAAAGGATTTTTATGAAATCTCATCTCGGTTGCAGATCATGTAGAAAGAAAGTTGATGCAAAAGAGTGAAAGCCACGTCTAATGAGTCTGTTTTACCACCTGCTGCTTGAAACCTTAGAGCCGATGCCAAGTAGGTTTACTGTCAGCATGTGTGGTTTATGGATTGCTATGCCTCAACAGTTTAACTTATCAGGGAGTCAAAAGCATAAATGTGTGTTTTTACATTTAAGAAAAGACATGCATAGCCCTGAGAGCTCTGTCTGAATGTGGGTGAGCATGGACTTGTGAGGTCTACAGATGTGCTATTTAGATGCAGTCAATGCAACATTTTACTGTAGACGCTTCGTCCCTTTCAGACACTCAAGTTGCCATTTCTTTCACAATAATTATTCAGAACTACAGTGAGTCTAACATATTTTTACTAGTTTTGCTTCCAAACACAACTTTGCCTCTCTTCTCTACCAGTTTTAACCAACACCTCAGAATTTCACCCTCAGTAGGGTTGTGGAAAGCTGGTGTCAACCGGTAGGTGGGGGACACCCAAGGCAAACCTGCAATCCATCACAGGTTTCACACACACACACACACACACACACACACACACACACACACACACAACACACACACACACACACACACACACACTCACACACATGCACACACATGTGCACACACACACACACACACACATTCTTGTCATGATTTGGCACTGTATAAATAAAATTGTTTAGGGTTTGTGGGAGAATACCCACATGCTAAATGCACACAGATAGGCTGCAGCTAGGATTCAACTTGCAACCTTCCTGCTGCGAGGCACCAGTGCTACCAACCGCACCACCATTCAACCACACAAAACCTGTCTTCTGCCGTGATTCTTTTAAACCTAACCAGCACCAACAACCAGCTGAGACTCCAAATCAATTTAGTGAGCAGCTCAGAAACCCTGTTCTCATCTAGTGAGAAACGGAGGCTGATGGGGAGGTAAAATCTCTCTATCTGGGTTTCTAACCGATAGAGCGCTGTCATTGGTCTACAATGGTGGGCCAATCAAGGCGATCTATTGGTTTGGTGGGCGGTATGATGTGACGGATTGGAATAAGATGGCAACAGCTCGTTTGAAATGGCTTTTATTTAAATTTTGGACTATTTGGACTTGGGGTTCAATTCAGATACTTTATTAATCCCAGAGGGAAATTAGAGTTTCAGTACACACAATTCAGAGATCAGACATACATACATAGTATGTATTCGTTTCAGCCTCACAGGCTCAAGGGCACCAGATTCAGATAAGAACTTGTTTTAGGGACAGACAGAGATAATTTCCTCTCTGTCTTAAAGTTCTGTTGGTCTCCAACCCCTCTGAATCCAATAATGGTGTAAATTAATCTATTCCCAACCGTGCTGATTCATCCACTTGCTCCTTGATCGCATCCATCTTTTGTGCCAACGCATGAATCTCAGCCAAAGTTCCAAGCTTACGACTCATCTCGACAACTATATGAGTCTGTGCGTTCACAGCGCGGTGTAATCCATCCCTGAGCTCGGGGATCAGGCCAATATTCCTCAACAGCTTGTTAATTTTCCGGTAAGCCAGGTAACCTCCAAGGCCAAAGAGCAGGAAACCTGACACCAACACCACGAATATCCAGACGTCTTCAGAATCCTCTACAGACAGGTGAGAGAGGCAGATCAGGCTCCATGATATACCCAGCTGGCTCTGTCCCAGAGGGGCATCCGGGAGCCCCTTCTCCCGTTCTCATCGTTGAAAAAATGTTGTCAAACACGTTGAGAGACCAACTGACCAGATCCATTTTAGTAATTTCAGTTTCCAGAAAAAATGCAGAAGCGCCGTACACCCAGAGACAGACAAAGAGCCTTGGGATAAGATAGGGAGGAGAGGAGGAAAAAAGTGTCTGTGCTCTCCAAGAGCCGGAAGAAGAAGAAGTTTATTAGAATCAGGAGCAGATAGATGTATTTAAGTAATTTATTTAGAAAAAGGATGTATTTTTGCCTTCTTCAACAGCGGACTGCCTCGCTGACCGACATTCGTTGCAGTGAGTATGTCTCATTGTTTGTTGTCCAGTAGCATGCAGAGATTGTTTGAGAGACAACAGTAGAACCCGCCCAACGACCAAGAGCTGCCACTGAAGCGTTGCCAAGCTAGACGTTAGCACTATTCAGAGTAAATTACACCAAAGTGTGATTGTTTCATCAGAAACACCATTATTCTCTCATCTGGTGACAAAAGCTTTGCTAAACAAGAACACGCTTACAGGAATATGTTATTACTTTTGCACTTGTACTTTTTTTTCAAGCCTATTTGCTTGTTTATCCTACAAATACGAAAGAGACAATAAAAGTCTTGGAGTGGCTTCAAACCCACTCACAGGTAAGATTACAATAGTTATGGGAATAATAATTTACCAAGTAATGAAAAACACATTCCTGTTCACTCCACTATGAAGTTCAGAGGGAAGTGTTTAATCAGGATGTAGTGGATCACCTGCAGACTGGGTTTAAGACCCAACAGTCCAAGTGATTACTGTCCTCGTAAAACTATCTCCTTTCTCAAAATGATCCTGTGAATGTTATTTTACAAACTTTTCTATTACCTTCCCTTTCACAAGACGTGGTTAACTTGGCAGAACAATTGTGTTGTTCCTGCAGGAAGGGCCTCAGGCTGCACCGGAGACAGCTGCTGCCGTCTGTGCCGAAGATAACTCTAAAATTAAGGTGTGATGAGAAACTGTTGGTGACATAAAGGCTTGTAAAATGGTTCCTACATGCATCACCATGACATTTTTTCAGATAGCGTAGTTATGAGGGCAGAAAACTCACCCTCATTCCTTTTTACTGTCAGCCTTGCCCTTGTCTAAGTTGGAGTTGTACCAGAAACTAATGAAGAAATAACCAAGGGGCTTCTGGTCTGTATGAAAAAAGTCTGTTAGCACAGAAAGTGGAAAGTGTTGAGGTGATGGTGCTGCAAATCTCCCTCCTACACACACACACACACACACACACACACACACACACATACATATATATTAGGCTGTGTAATCAGTAGAACTGAATTTACTGTCTCTGGGGCGCTGGTTGATAGCGCCCTTGTTGCAAGAGATAGTTAGCTAGCATGCTAGAAGGCACTGGATCTCCTTTCTTCTCTTCTCTCTCACTCCTCATCCACACACATTCAGTGCGTTTACAAGCGCATCAGAAAACCGAGCTATTGCCCCAAATAGACCGGCGATGTTTCATTAAATGAATGTTAACTTGTTCGTCTTGCTCATGGCAAACTGGTTCTAACAGTACTGAAGCGCCCAGGTAATGCGGTATGGACCAGACTTTGCATGTAAAATGGCTCGCGGAAGCGGTCTGCTGATGATATATTTACCACAAAGAAACAAAGTTTACTATTTGTGTTGCAATAAGCTAACAGGAAGAATGCCGACACGAAAGAGCACATGTCGCCACCTCCTGTACAGGGGTGGAACAAACTTCATTTGGAAGTTTGATTTTCTAATGTACACAAGGATAAAGTCTCCCTGTTTATTACTTTAGATGGACTTAGATCCACATGTAAGCAATTCCATTTCAATTCTGTTTATTTATTTGGTGCCATATTAAAACATGAGTCACCTCAAGGTACTTCACAAAGTAAAACTTTCCAATCTAAATCAGTTTATTATGCCAATTAGTTAAAAGTTTTCCATATAAAGAACCCAGCAGATTGCATGGAGTGCCTGCAACTTTACAACACTGACTTCTTATAGCTAGAGCTGAAATTCTACCTGTAGCCTCTGTAGTAAAATGTGTTTATTTGTTCTCATTTATTGCGCTTTCATTCACTGCTGAAGGCGACCATTTGGCCAATCAGGTGGGTTCTTATGGGTTAGATGCCGGGGTGGCTAGCAAACACCTGAGTTAGCTTTGTACTGCTCTTTCTGCAGATTCAGCTTTTTTCAGGATTCACTAATTGCATTTTCTTGTTCTTTTTCCTTTTCCCCACATCTTTTGATCACAAGTTTAGATTTTCCCATTTTTTATATATTTTTTATTCATTAAAAAAATGTATTTCTTTGTTTTTTATTTTATTGTTCTTGAGTTGAGTATTTGTTCATTTATTGCAAGTCATTGCATCATCTCATTATTCAACCAACCGATCAATCAACCAATCAATCAATCAATCAATCCATACCATACCATACCATACCATACCATAGTTTATTTATATAGCACGTTTAAAACGCAGCATGGGAGCTGCCCAGAGTGCTGCACAGGCTAAAACAAAACGCGACCATTCTAAGGAACTAAAACAGAAGATAAAAACATCAGTAGTCAAAAGCAGATAAAACATGATGAATACTAAAAACACATTAAAACAATGACACAAAAAAACACTAAAACAAGTCACTGTCTAAAAGCCAAATCGTAAAAGTGGGTCTTTAAATGAGATTTAAAAACCGCCAGTGATGGAGCCTGCCGAACTCCAATGGGCAACGAGTTCCACAGCTTTGGGGCAGCATGCACAAATGCTCGTTCACCCATGATTTGTATCGCATCAGGGGCGTACACAGAAGCAAAAGGTCAGCCGACCTCAACGTGCGCGTGGGTACATATGGAGTGAGCAGGTCAGAGAAATAGGGAGGTGCCAGGTCGTTGACTGCTTTAAATACAAAAGTCAATAACTTAAACTGTACTCTGAAAATGACAGGGAGCCAGTGAAGATGTGCCAGGACAGGGGTAAAATGGCTACGTCGGTGTGTATTCATCAAGAATCTGGCAGCAGCGTTCTGGACGACCTGCAGCCGATTCAGGGCAGAGACCGGAACACTGGTCTATATATCAATCAATCAATCAATCAGTCAAATTATATTTGTATAGTACCTTCCACTGCCTTTACAGAAGCCCAAGGCGCTGAACATAGCATAAAAACAACAAAAGACAGATTAAAACTGCATAAAAGTGACTAAAATAGCAAAACAGATACGATTAAAGACTCAAATTCTAAAAATCCATATTACATAAAAGCCAAACGATAAAAATAAGTCTTCAAACGACTCTTAAAGACCTGCAGTGACTGTTTGACAACAAATGGGAGCTCGTTCCATAGTGCTGGAGCTAGGACAGAAAAGGCCCTATCACCTCTTGTTTTCAGCCTTGTTCTTGGGACGATGAGCAGATCCTGGATAGCTGAGTGAAGAGAGCGTGTAGGGGCATGCATCTGAAGCAGCCCAGCCAGATATGGTGGGGCACCACCGTTGAGGGACCGGAAGATGAACAACAAGACCTTAAACTTTTCCCGGCAATCCACAGGGAGCCAGTGTAGGGAAGCCAGGACAGGAGTAATGTGTGCTGTTTTGTTCGAGCCTGTCAGGAATCTAGCTGCCGAGTTCTGAACATAACTGCAACCACTTCGGTGCTGCCTGACTCAGCCCAACATACAGTGAATTGCAGTAATCAAGCTGCGATAAAACAAACACATGCAGGACAGACTCGAGATGCGTCCTAGACAACACTGGCTTGATTTTTGCCAGACGGCGCAGGTGTAAAAAGCAGGTTCTCACAACCTGGTTTATGTGGCTTTCAAATTTAAGAATGACTTAAGAAGAGACTTCTGACAGAGGATTTACAGAAGGATGTCAGTGCATCCAAATCGGAAGCAGAGCTAGAAGGGAGGAATGTAAGAACCTCGGTCTTGCTCTCATTAACATATAAGATTTTACATCCAATATTAATCACTGTTATCTCGCATCGCAGGCTTTCCTAATAGTGTGCAGCCCTAGTGAGCACCACCTACTGGTGGAACTGAGTATTGTGCTTTGAGGTGTGCATGCTTTGGGCAGGTGAGTAGTTGAGACACACAGGCTGTTAAGAGACAGAAAACTCTAGTTGGAAAACAAACTAATGTTTAATATGCAAATAGGGACAAAAATTGATGCTGTAGACTGCAGTTGCTCTTAAAAGGTCATCAAGGTTATCCGTAAACTTGATAAGAGACTTAATCTGTAAGGTTGCTTAATTAAAGAAGAGAAATAGATGATTGTTGTGAAATTTTAGTCATTTTCTAACTGTTGGTTTGAATGTTTATAACAGACTAAGAAGGGAAATCTTTCCACACATAGCCCTACCAAGACTGTATTTCACCAGCCGCCACTACACATACTCAGTAGTATTTTGTTTGGGGCAAGAAAGGATGCCAACTAAGGTTTTTAGTCAATGGTCCAATGAACAAACACTGTTAAAATCTAGCTTTGCTTTCAGAAGCAATGGAGCAGCAGTTAACTATGCTTTATAGTTTTCCAGAAAGTGATGCGGTTGTGAATCTGAAAACATGGACTTGGGCTCCTTGAGTTTATTTTCAAGGACTGAAAATTCATGGACAGAATTCATTGAAACAAACAAATGTGCAAACAACCAGATAAACCAGTAGTGGGTCTCTACTGGGAGTCAATCTGAATGTCTTTTGGGGAGAAAACAAAGTAAAAATCATCTAAACTGTCTCGTTTTGGTTCAAAAGTCCCTTCATAACAGAGTACTGAAGAACGCTGGAAGAAAAAATCTTCCCTCATGCCGGAAATAATCCGTCATCTTGGTTTATTTACATTTAATCAAATTATGTCAAACTGTGTAGTTGATGAGCACACATATGAGTAAACCACAGAGGCCTCCCATTAAACAAATCCCAATTTGATTCCTTCCTATACGCGCGCACACACACACACACACACACACACAGACACACACACAATCCAAGACAATCACAAATTGACTTTCGTTATACTGAGCATTTACAAGCTACAACATCCTAAAGTATTCCAACAACAATCCAGATTGTCCCAGCGAGCGCGGTACAAGAATACACCCATTGTGTCAGCCCCCCCCCCC